>APFE030287252.1:73460-84761 GCA_000404065.3 Pinus taeda | reverse complement strand
TATTTTATTTTATTTTATTTAAAAAACAAAATTGACCCCAATGCCATCCATGGTGGCGTGGCCTTGGGCAGAGGGGCTACATGCAAACCCGTCCACCCAGGGCTGCACCACCATGGGCAGCCGAGTGGGGGAGGCCATTCCCAAAATCGCCTCTCTGCCGCCCGACCACCGATGGTGGCACGGTCCTGGGTGGAGGGTCTGCATGGCCGCCCATGGTGGCGCGTCCCTGGGCGAAGGGGCTGCATGCAGATCGTCCACCCAGGGTTGCGCAACCTCGGGCAACTGGGTGGCAGTGGGGGTCAAAAATGTTTTTTTTTTTAAATAAAAACAATTTGTTTAAAAAAAAGGTTTACATTTTTTTAATTTTTAATCTTTTTGTTTTTTAAAATAAAAAATTAGGCTAAAGTATAGATATATAATATATATTATATATATAAACTCAATGGCGGCCATGGTGGCGCTCCTGGGCGAAGGCCCTGCATGCAGATCGTCCACCCAGTTGCGCAACCTCGGGCAACTGGTGGAGTGGGTGCAAAATGGTTTTTTTTTTTAAATAAAAAAATTTGTTTAAAAAAAGGTTACAATTTAATTTTTAATCTTTTTGTTTTTAAAAAAAATTAGGGCTTAAATATATATATATAAATTATATACATTAACTTCAAATGCTTTTTTATTTTTAATTTGAAAAATTATATATTTTAAAAATTTTCTTTTTGGGTTTTTATTTTATTTATTTAAATGCTTTTATATTAATTTACTAGTTTTTAGTTTTTGGTTAATTTCCTTTTTTTAAAATTGTTTTAATTTTTATTAATTGTTCTAGTTTTTTGTTTTAAATTTTGTTTAACTCTACTTACTTAATGTTATATATATTTTTTAATTTTGTTTTTTCCAAATTCTTTTATGGTTTATGAGATCTTTTTTTTGTCTGTTTTATATATATTTTTATATTTGTTTTTTTAAGTAATCAACATTTAAAAAAAAGAAAAATAAAACAACTTGACAATTCGTTAAGTAATCATAATTTCAAAAAAAATCTGTCATAATACATTTTAAAGTGTGAAAAATAAGTCCTCTAAAAAAAAAGGTATGATGCATCAACAAGTTTCAAAATGAGCATGAAAATCACTAACATTTAAAAGCAAATATTTATATTTGATACATAAGAAAATTTAAAGTGTCAAACATATGCTCCGAAAAAAAGAAGTGTATTCTGCATCACCAATTTTCAAAATCGGGTCACTCTTTTACTACCCCTACGAAACGGGTAATCGTATCGGTTATCTAGAGTGCCAAAAACTATGGTCTAAAAAATAATGTGTGTTCTGCATCGCCCCTTTTCAAAATCGGGTCACTTTTTTTTCTATCTCTACGAAACGGGTAACAGTATCAGTTCTTGTTTCAAAGTTTATGTTGTTTCATATGCTACACCCCAGTGTAGCTCATGTAGTGTGTATAGGGCAAGTGCCGAGAGGTTAATACTCATCTTCTTAGGAGGTCGAGTGCTCTCCATTTCTATGACATCATTCAAGTGTAAGGATCCATCAGGCAAGGATACAGTGCAGAGCTCTGAAGTGAGCACTGACTCCACAATGTCCGATGTCATTAGTTTCTCGCTCACTTGAGACCGTCTCCCTTAAACCACACTCACTTGAACTTGTCTTTCCTGACCCAATAACTCTTTGACGCCCTCCTGGACCTTCATAAAAACAGACTGGTACTATTCTTCAATGTGACCCTAGATATCTTTTGTCACGAACTTGACAGTATTTCCAATTTCATCAAGGTCCCTGTCAGTGAAGACCATCGCCTCCGCGCCGATGGACTTATCGAATTTGTGCTTCTTACATGCGCCTCTCGTACTTGACTTTTGTTGTCATTTGAAAATAAAGGGAGAATCAATTTCCTCCTGGTTGAGATAGGGGTCTTCGATACCTTGATCATGTTCTTTTGTATGCTTCTCTTCTTCTTTCTCACGCTCTGGTCCCTAAGCAGTATTCTTCTCTAGGTCAATGTTCACCATTTTATTTTCCTTTTGTGTCATTTTACTAGTCCCTGCTACGCCTTCTTTATTAGTCCTTGTTATACCTTCTACAATATCTGTCGAAAGGAGCTAGTCAGACAACCATTGAAGGACTAGCTATGTGATATTGTCTTCGGTGACTAGAAATGATAACACCATCCATTTCTTTGTCAAATCGCTCCTCACGTGGATGTATACATGGTGGAAATTGGCCTTAAAATCAACAATGCGATGATATTTCATGAACAGACTTGGTGATAAACTTAGCTTCTGGTTAATCACCATTCACAACTCCATTTCAAACATTACCCAAATATCTTATTTTCAATGATATGGGCAAGGTCCTTTATTTCCCATAGTGAGACAAATTTGGTAGCCTTGCACAACTCCATATCCATTGAGGGGAACTATGAATCCTCTACCATCCTCCAAACTATCAGTGCGATCAACAACAACAGCCACACGCAGTGAAATTATTTTCCTTCCTCTTGTGCTTCATGGAAGTCATCCAAGAATTCTTGGCATATGTACTTTTCCCAATTGAATTGAACACCCTTGCTGCACTGCACAACCAAGGATACCACTTGTGCCAGCACTTCATTAGTTTGACACTTTCTCATGATTTTTCTTACCAAGATACCTGTAGAAAACCACATAGCTTCATCAGAGATGGAACTAATGGCATATCCCTATGACCTTTTGATCAACCTGAAGTCACTTTTCATTTGATCTTTGAGATTTTTCTCCCATGTCTTCCCACAAAAGCATCTGTGGGGTTCACGTCCTACTATGGAAGCACTGTGATTCTTAGTATCATCATGTCATCAATTGGGGTGGGCCCTCCCATCCAAAGATACCTATCATGGACTAGCACCAATAACTAGCGCACACAAATAGTGTTAATAATATTGCAGATAAAATGCGGGACATACAACATATTGAGAAACCCTACGTGCTCAATATCAGTTGCCCACTTCATTGGTTCAAGTCTTGTAACACCCACCTCCTGATAGTAAATCGTATTCAAGTACTTGCTGAGTTCCAGTTGTGGGAATTTCTCATGGTCGCCCAAATCCCAATCTTCCATCTTCAGATATGGTACCCGGGCTAACAATTTTCCCTTAATAGGTACTTCCTCCCAGCACAACGATGTGAATACCTTGAATTTTACAGAGTCGAGGTCCTTAGTTACTTTAGTGATAAGCTTCCATAGTGGTATATATGGCGGCAACCAAGAAATTGGCTCTACGCCATTTGTGCTGATATCCTCAATCCGCACATTCATCTATTCTTCATCCAAGTCCTGAGGCTCCATTGGCTGCTTATTTTTATCCATTCTTCCCTTCTGCCTTTTCTCAGTTGGGATCTTCTGCAATGATTGACGAATTAGGGCTTGTTGCGGCTTTTTTTGCTTTTTCTCTCCTACCATGAAGGCACAGGATTTGGCCTTGGTGACCTAGTTGTTGTAGCGGGGACTGGCAGTGCTGGAGTCATGATGTTCCCTAATCCTCTCTTCAAGAACTTTTGCTCAACTTCTGCGCAACTTAGGTAACCAGACATTCAACAACTCACTCAAATATTTAAACACAATAACACATAACAAATTCTCAAGAAGCAAAGTGTCCAAGTGTGGAGCGGGGTATGATATTTATAACTCGATTCAAAATCAAACTGTTCGTTCCCCCACAAATGTCCCTCATAAATGTGATTTTGGCAACATATTTTCCCAGAATTGCACCTTAAATGCATTTCCCCACTCCTTTTAACGAATAAATCATTGTCAAATGAACTATAGCAGTTCTAACGATCACTTTTTGGGTAGGCCACGCGAAAATCCTCCTTGTGGCATAGCTAAGTCGTCACAGTTTCCTCCTACATGATTTTCCAGAACATCCCACAACCTTCCTTCTTCAATAACATTTTTCCTTGGTAGGGTAGTTTAGAGTCTTGTGATTTCTTTCAACTTCCAGAAGCACTAAGACATTCCTACAACCATGTAGTCATTACATAAGGGCAGGATCATCCCTATAAATCTTCAACCTGGTCCCATTAATCCTGCCAGGAAATACCTCCCCATTCAGCTTCGCGAGTTGAACTGTGCCACCTTCCAAAATGTCCTTAATTACATATGGTCCTAGCCAGTTCATTTGAAACTTTCCCAGAAATTTGGTAAACTTGCTTTCATACATTGGGACCAAATCACGATTTTTGAAAGTACGTTGCTTAATGTGACAGTCATGTCATGTCTTTTCTCTAGCTTTTTGTACCTGCTAATGAAATCCAGCTAAGAAGCGGCATTCCTCTAGCGCAAGAAAATGTGCTAGGCATTCATCCATTACATCAATATCTTCCATCTCGGTTATTGCTGCGATCCTTAGGCTGGGCACTATGTATTCCATCAGCATTATTGCTTCTTGTCTGTAAACTAATTGAAATGGCATTTTCCAAATCAATTTCTTACAAGTAATCCTATATCCCCATATAACTACTGGTATGTGTACATCCCAATCATTCCTATTAACATTGTAGACCTTTGTGAGGGAATTCTCCAATATGTTTTTGAAACCTTCAACACTGCCATTCTCTTAGGGGTGATATGGCATATGCCTTTGATGGTACATCTAAAACTCTTCTATTAAAGTTAAAGTTGTCTCATTCAGGAAATGTGACCCTCTATCACTCATCAAAATATTTGGGCATCCAAACCTTGATAGAATAAACTCAAATATGAACTTTGTAGCAGTATCCACACTGCAATCCTTCACAAGACGTGGCTCGACCCACCTGGTTAAGTAGTCTGTCACAGTGATAATATAATGTGCTTTTGTCTTCTTTTCCAGTGGTTGAATAGGTCCAACAAAGTCAATTTCCCATTTATCAAATTCTTATAACGTTCCCTGTGGATTTTATGGAAGTTCATCCCTTTGCGTTGGTGTCTCGGTCCTTTGAAACACATCACACACACTCCAATATTTCTTGGAATCCTTATGTACCATCGGCTGTTGGAAAGTGTGCAACAAGAAATGCTAAATTTAGAATGTGCTAAAAATAGACCTGCTAAAATACCATGTCTAAAAATAGTAGTTTGGCTAGTGAGGTCATTGGCCACATTGGGTGAGAGGTGAAACTGTTGAAAATAGAAAGTTCTAAAAATAGCATTAATGGGTCCCTTCCTATTTATAGCAGTCCCTAGTCTATCTATAGGAAGTAAAATTGATTTTGGTCTTAACAACAGTTTAAAATATTAATTAATTAATCTCCATGAGTTAATTAATTATGGAAAATTAAACTTGAAGTCTTTGTGAGATCATGCAATATTTTCTCCCTTGATTTAGGAATTTGTCCCTTGATTAAAGGAGATAAGGTTTAGTTCTATAATGAGAGAATCAGTTGACTTAGTTCTAACTAGTCAAGTCCAGTTAGATTATTTTAACAAGTTGTTAAAATAATAAAATATAGTTTGTTAATGCTTGCATGCATGTGACAACTATTATTTTAGATAACTGAGAATTTACTCATGGATAACTGTTGCAAGTTAGTTTTGTTAGGGACCCAGTTGAGATCAGATGTGGGATAATGTACTATCAGATGCTTGGATATTTCTAGTAAGTATTCCTTGCATGGAGAAGGATCTATTATAGGAGATTGGAGGACTTGTGGCCTATATATTGAGGCTTCGGTAGTCCATGACTTTCATCTTCTGATTGAAGATCATCAGAGTATAGAGAAAGTAGGATAGCTTGAGATCCGATTCTTTTTGTATGTTGAAGAGGAATTCCACTTGATTGATAATACATGGTTGGGGTTTTATGCTGGTGCTTTCCTCTGGATATATATCTTGTGTTATGTGTGATTATTTCTCTTGATTAGTTATGCATGTTTCTACTTGATGTTGCTCATGAATTCGATTATGGTTCCGCTTACTATTTTGTAGAAGTAGAACAATCATTATGCTTTAGGACATTGCATATATCGGTTTGTTCTACAGGTGAAATTTCTACATGGTATCAGAGCACAGATGATCAAGCAAGAACATTATACTAGGAGGAGGAATTCAAAGTTTATTATTTGGGATATAGATCCTGTTAGAGTCGATCTTTTCAGTCCTCAGTTAGAGATCAAAACTCTTTCAACATTTCATTTTCAGGAGTCTTGCTCCATTCACTTAGCTGCATTCCGCTAGGGGCATGCCATAATCTGACAGAAGGGTCTTGTCAGTGATTTCCCCTCATGCCTTATCTTGCTGGTTTAGGTCTATTTTTCAAATCATTTTAAAGGTCATTTATAGTTCTGTTCTAATCTCTTGGTCAACAAAGAGTTAGTAGGTATAGGGTTTGCAAATTGTTGTTCTCAAAGTGCTTCAATAATACTTGCAGGCTAGAGGAAGGTTAAATAATTCACTCAAATGATGTTTCTGAGCAAGAAAAGATGAATTTTGGAACACTGAGAGAGGTGTTTGTCTGAAATATGCCAAGAAAGAAAACCCTCCTTCACGTTTTACACAGGTATTATGATTTTAGAGAAATGTCAAAAATACAATTGCCTCGGGAGAATTGATGCACCTCTAAAGTGACAATGGGAAAATCAAGTTTTCTCCTAGTTTGGTTAGCCAAATTACTTTCTTGATGAGTAAACTGATAACTAAATACAAAGAGCTTTCCAATGAGCTATCATGACCTCAATTTGGAGTTGAGGAACACCTTCAAAAGTTGACTGCAACAGCACCCTACCTTGAGGCAGCCTCATTTGGCACATTTTGACCAGTCTTGGGAGATTTGACTTTTGATAGTTCAAATGAACTCCAAATTGAAAAATTATAGTTTTTTTAGAAATTAGACTCAAAGACCTTTCCAACGCGCTATCCTGCACCCAATTGGGACACTAGGAAGGCCTCCAAAAGGCTCTTGCAAAAGGGCGCGGTGCACATGGGAGGTGCGGCGCACTGGGCTAAAAGCCCTAAAATTCATTGAAATCTTCCTCCAAATTGAAAATTATTCATTCCAAAAGTAGGTAAAGCCTCCATGTTGGTGTTCCATCTAAGTTTGTGCTAAGGTATGGTAGTTTATGGATACTAATGATTGAAACAAAAATTCAACCCTTTCATTTTGAATTCCTCACATGTAAACTGCTGCCTAGGGTTTCAAAACTTGTTCGCCACCAAGGTTTCTCTTTTCCATTATTTATCTTGTCCTTAATTTCCTTTGTTCCTTGACTCCATTGTTCCCCATCCCCTAAAGTTACTAAACCCCTATCCTAAATTCCCTTTCCCAAAACTTTCAAAGGTGAAACCCTAAACCTTATCCCACACATAAAACCCCTCAAACCCTCCTATATTTCCCAAACAAATCTCTCCCAATAGTCCCTAATCCCTCACTATTTTTCCCTCCCCTTACTGTCCCTCATGTCATTATTTTCTCTTGGTGACAATCGTCAAGCACATCATCAAAGGCATTACAAGACAGTGTGACATATCAACACCTATTTTTCCAAGACAATTTGTCCACTAGCAGACATGACATCTGATTCGTCATATGATCATAAAGAAGATACACACAGTGATTTGACAACAAAGGTACATGCACCCGGGAGGCCTCATAGAGGTGGCAAAACATCCGTGAAGACCAGCAGGCTGCCCAATGAAGCCTAAATGAGAAGACACCCATTCAGCAGGAGATAGAGGCTGATCGAGAGAATTGGCTCGAGAGGATCAACATCCACTTAGAGGAGTTGCTGGCGAAAGCAAACAAGGACAAGTACATGCTCAGGCACATGAAAAACCATTATTGGGCACGCAATCATGTTTGCAAGCCACGAATAAGGAATTTAAAGGCAATAAGCAAGAAAAAGAGGCAAAGGGAGCATGATCGTCTTCAGATATTGCCCGAAGCCTCTTTAGCTCAGCATGACACTTGATGGAGAAGCTCCAGCCCAAATCTCAAGAAATTTGGGGCATTTTTGGAATTTTGACAAATTTTGGTACAAAAAACAGGGTTTTTCTCCCTGTGCTTATGATAGGGAGCTCCAAATCATGAAAGGTTTATATTTTTCGATTCATCATGAATAATCATGATTGCTAGCGCATGGCCAAGAAGTTTGGGCAAGTTTTGAGTCCCCAGGAGGTCAAAAACACTCAAAAAATGACCTCTCTGCTCCTATTTTGACACATAGGAAGCAGTCTTGGGAGATTGAAGTTTTGGAGGGGAAAATGAGCACCAAATTCATAAATTCCACTTGGGTTGAAAAGTAGACAGGCAGGGATTTCTAACAAACACACTTGGGTACAATTTGGACTTCAGAAAGTACCTCAAAATCACCTCCAAAGTGGCGCGATGCATCTAGTTTTGGGCGCGGCGCACAGAGACCCAAAGGCCAAAATCACTTCCACTCCGCGACATTTCGATTCACGATTTTCTCCTAGTGGGCCCGCTCATTTACACTACATTTTTCTCTGCACCTAAGGCAAAGTTTAAAAATTATTTTCACTAAAGGTTGGCTTCTATCCAAGTGGCAAAGGAAGGCGAGCAGTCACCCAACAGTTTTTCATTTTTGTAATGCTGCACTTGTCACTAATGGTTGGCTTTCCATTTCCAGTTTGTAATGATTTCAAAAACTCCCCAACTTTGGGTCATTCCATTTCCCAATGGAAAAGTCTATTTATTGTATGTAAAACCATTTGCAAAGGGTTGGTTGTAATTTCTGGGAGAATGCGGGAGAGAAACTCAGTTACTCATTGTATATTTTGACAGAGAATTAATGAAAGGCAACAGCTCTGCTTCATGAGATTCAAGTGGTGTGAGTGTAGCAAATGTATTCTCTTTCTGTTTCATATGTATTTCGTTATGTTTCACACTTCATTCATATTCATTTCCAGTGACATTTTCTAAGTAAGAAAAGGTAGAATTCATGTTTATTGCTCTGCCTTTGGGAAAGTTTCACGTTGTGTGTTCTTCTTCTGTTGAAAAGGATTCATGTATTTATGCCCTTTGCACCCTCCTAAACAATCTTTCCATTCGCATTATTTCAAATTTAATTGCTAGACTTTCTGCCTGTCTTGCCTCATGAAGTAATCTGTGCCTTTGTGTTAAATTCTCTGCTCATGTTGTTCGTTGGTCCCATACATCCCAGAAACTCAGTCATTTATCAAAAAAATTGCCTCTTGTTTCCATATTTATTTACCTAGACTAAAATCAATATTCATAGTAATTCATCTCAGACCATATTGTTTCTTTATTCACTGAGCGTGACGCAGAGAGAGCCCTCTCCTGTTCTGGTAGGGCTAGCTACCAAACTGAGCATGGTTTGTGGTTACCCTAAATTTTGCCTTCCTTCAGCCTAAGGCAAATTTAGGTGCTAAACTCACGCGTCAAGAACCTGTATGCTCTTGAGGTTCAAGATGCATGCAAAGACTTGAGCAGCAAGGCAACTGATGGAGACTTGGTGGTTGAGAGAGACGGTATATTACCTCTCAAAATGTAGTGCCAAAAGAAGTTTGAGACGATTGTGAAGGAGCCACGATTGGTGCAGCAGCTTCAGGAGGTTGTGGAGCAGCCACAACAGGGGAAGTTGAGTGGAGATTAAGTAGAGACAACTAGTCATGCAAAGACCTCTAGTAGGGGGAAACTTCAAGCCAGGTGGGCTGAGGGATCACATGCAGACATACCTCCAGGTAGGAGGTGGGGCGATATAGAGTGGTCATCCCAAGGAGGAGTGGCAGGATCCATGAGGTACCCAACCTCTTGGATGAGACCTTTCTATAGGAGCCCCGATGTGGAGTAGCAGGAAATGATTGATTGGGTAAAGACAGATGCGAATGGAGTGGCAGAGAAAGCAATAGTGCAGGGAATCCCAGGATAGCTCATAGCTAGCAGGCTGCAGCAATGCGAGAGGCACAAGTGTTTTGCATAGTGTTAGTGTTATAGACATTTTTGGGCACTTCAACCCCAATCATAAATGTCCATAAACTGAGGGCTCTTAAGTCCCTAAAAGTGTTGCTTCACTGCCTAAAAGAACAAGGTCAACTGATTACATCATCTTCCGAAAGTTCTCCACTCAAAAATGCTCAGAAATGGTCAAAACTGGACCATAATAAATGCTCAGTGCAGAGGGTGTGATGCATCGCACCTAATACACACGATAGGTGCGCTGCATACTGGTTTCACTGTGTAATAGGTGTGATGGTTAGGGAGGGTTAACTTTACCCTCAGAATGTGGTTTTTCCTCACTATTTTTAGTCCTATTTAGGAGTTTTGATGTCTGTAGTCAGTGTATTTTTGTGAAAAGCCCCTTCTCTTGCATTATTTCCTCCTTAGTGCAAAGAACTGTAAATGTTTTTTATGTATTATGCGTCATTTTCAGTTCTCTTTTGCAAAAAGTAGCATAGTCGAACTGTCGTTTCTGAATCTGAAAGTGTCGTAGCTGTCGCTTTCAGTTTTAGAAAACAATCCCATTGTTCTTGATAGTTGATTATACAGTTACTATTGCATAGGATTTGAATTAGTAGTTTTAAAGTGTCGAAAAGCAATTTTCATTTCAAAATCGCAAAGTGTCTCTCTTGCTTTCACTTCATTTTGAAAAAGAATTTTGTTGAGTATTGCTGCTTTAAAAGTTATTCAGATTTGCACATAGCTTTCTTAACATCATTCATACATTAAGAAGGTTGAAAACAAATACATGCATGTACATTTTTATTTCGACAACTTGGTTTGATTTAGGACTGTGCCTGTAGCGTGTGCTCTGTGCTCTGTGAAGAAAAGATTCTTGACTTTCTTTCCTTAGTAGCTAGGATTTTCATTGCCAAGAGAAGATTAAACGTTTGTTTATCATCTTAGACTGCATTTTAGGAATTATATACACATCATGCGGTGAACCTAAAAGGAAAATTGTTAAGCAAGATCAACTTAATAAATTCAATGAATCTAACAATGCTTTGGAACTTAACACACAACATCTAGAGGTCTAGGCTAGAGATGTATTCCGGCGTCATAAAAACTGGTAACCGTTGTTTTTAGTGTTGGCTGGGTGATTCTTCCACTCTGAGATGAAAAGTGCCAGTACGGACTTGTGCTCCCATGTACCGTTGAGTATATATTGGGAGACCACAATAGGCTGCATCCTTTATCCTTAGGAAGCTGTGTCTGCCGCCCTATCAATCGCAATGCACTAAACACAACATTCGAGAAGATTGACTGTCGTACCGTAAAAAGTATTCTGCAGTTTTGCGATTGGTTTGGTAATCCTCTCTGCCTAGATCTCCAGAGAAGTCCATTTTGCTCCTTTTC
>APFE030287252.1:55487-72361 GCA_000404065.3 Pinus taeda | reverse complement strand
TCGACTCTTAAAAATTGAAAAAACAAGTTGTGTCAAAGCGTCTAAAATTTATTTTAATTGGAATAACATCACTGTTCCGTCGTTGGTCTTAGAAATTAGTCTCCCTTAATCGCAAGTTCCTATAGAATCGCTAGGAAATCTTTTGGATAGTCTAAAGATGTCTGAACAACCATCAACATCCAGGACTGTGTCATCTGATGCAGTAGTAGGAGAACCTCCTACTGCGACTCCAACAATGTTCGCTGGTGTAACATCTGTCCAGCAAGTTATCAACAACAAGCCGGAGTCCAATCAGGGAGTGTTTTGATGACATGGTCAGTTCCTATTTCTTCATTCGGATTCTCATCTGGTATTTCTAATGTTGAAACTCAAAAAATTGATCCAATGTGTCTTCAAAGGCCAATCTACCATTTAAGTACTGGATTTCCACCATATGGGGGGCAGTATGCCTTTTCATTGTTCCCTCCTGGAGAACAACCATATGGGAGTTTACAACAAAGTTCAGGTCAAACTGGAATTACATCCAACGGTTAGGTACCAATACTACCTCAGTAACCAAGGATCGTATATTCAATGCAAACAGTCCACCCTGTGTCAAATATTCCCACTATACTTGCTATGGTGACTGCATCGCAAGTACAAGCGCTACATGTTGTATGTCAATCCCAAGTTTCTCAGATTGCAATACAACAGCCTCTTGTCTCAGCGATCAATCACAACCTTAGGTTAGTGCCTCCTTATCTGGAGTGACTCAGGCTCAAACAAGTACTATGAATCCTCATCTTGGTCAATCATCCAGTATTAGACAACAGCAAATGGTCTAACAACCATGGCTGGTTCAATATCAACAACAGCAATTCCAACAATCATATCAGGGACCTGAGCAACAAGTCTTTGTAAGTAATGGGCAACCTCATTTCCAAAGCGGTTATCAACAACCATGCTATAATGGTTATGCCCATCAACCTTATCAAAGTTACCAACATCAAATACATTAGGCTGGTATGCAAAGACCCATTGCTCAGGCGATTCCATCTTATCCTAGGTATGCTTCGACTAACTTGAATCAACAGTTGCCCTTTGTAGCAACTCTAGAATTACCAGATCTAAACCGGCTAATGAATGATCCAATTGCTTCTGCCCCTTGGTGGCCGACGATTCCTCATCAACTTCTCTAAGATATTCCTAAATTTAATGGAAATCTGGTTGAAGACCCATTGAGTCATGTGATGACCTTTCATCTATGGTGTTCATCGAACACTCTCAATGATGATTCGATCAGGCTCCGCCTCTTTCAGTGAACGCTAACTGGTTCGACAGCAAAGTGGTGTATCGAGTTGCCTAGAGCTTCATTTGATAACTTCAGTACCCTAGCCACAACCTTTTTAACCCATTTTCAATACCCATAAGGTACGAAACAGGAACCAAGCTACTTACCAATTTCAAACAAACGACGGCCACTCACATCTCCGATCATATTCATGAATGGCGACGTCATCGTAGAATGGTAAAAACGTATGTCCCTGATTAGCTATTGGCTGAATGGTTTATTAAGTCATTTTTACCTGCTATTACAGAAGATGTGGCAAAGGGAGGAGTCATCACTGAAGAGCAAGTTATTACTCGTGCACAATATCTAGACTTGATTTATACTCAGTCTGGCATGCTCTACGATAAAATCCCTGATGCTCCTAGACTAGAATTTTCCATTCCTTCACCTCCTAAATCAAACAAAGACTCTCATGCTAGCGATGGTGTGATAGGTACGACTAGCACGAAAACCATAAAGGCTACATCAAAGAAAGCCCGTACGATTTCTAGTCAAAATGCTAATGACAAACTTCTTGCTTCGGAGGTTAATGCTCTGTTGACTGACAAAGGAAAAGAAACAAAGAAACCAGGAGGCAAGAAGAAAAAGAAAGGGAAAAAGAAGAAACAAGAGGAGTCATATCCTAACAAATCTTCTGCAAACCCTTATGGGCAAAGGAAACCTCCTTTAGGGCATCAGATATGCGATGAGGATCATCGGACAAAATATTGTCTCTATAAAGCTGAGCTTAGAAAATTCTTCAAGATTCAAAAACCTCAGCGGTATTGACTGATCCATTTCTGAACCCAGGGAACAAATCTTGTTGCTAGAGACAATGCTTCCCCGTTCTGAGTGCTTATGTTGTCCATTTCGAAACAACAAAATGATGCTTTGATATCGACAAGGAATAAAGATTATGGAAATCCACAGATGTCGAACAACAAGGCTATAGATCAACCTAGTAGTTCGAAAACAACTTCAACCGAAGTTGTGCTACCCATCATTCCTGAGATAACGATAAAGCCGACAAAGGGAGTAGTACAAAAATCGACATTTAATCCTCGTGCCAAAGTAGCACAACATTATAATATAGTGGAAAATCTGGCCCAATCGTCGTCTGCTATGTCAACACTTGAGGTACTACAAAATTGTCCCTCCCAAAAGCAGGCTTTATTATTAGCGATAGGTGCGATTGACCCAACGAAATATAATTTTGTGGCCTTTGATCACAAAGGATATGACCCTCAGTTACCAGCTCAACTAGCTTTCCTCATTCAAGTGAAAGCCCTCAACAAAGTTGTTCATAGAACAATTATTGATGAGGGGGCATCCACATGTATCATGTCGATGAGTTGCTGGAAAAATCTAGGGTCTCCGTCCTTGTCGCGATCATCAACGACATTGAAAGCATTTGATGGATGAACATACACCCCGTATGGGATACTAAGTAACTTGCAAGTTGAACTGGGGGGGAAAATAGTAGAAATCGATGTTGAAGTCATCGAAGGAAATCTTGATTACAACATCCTACTGGGAAGACCCTGGATTTATGCCATGGCAGCCGTTGTGTCGACCTACTTCAGAAATATTTCATTTCCCTTCCAAGGAGGAATCACAATCGTCTACCAACAAACATTTCTCCCCAAGAGTTCACAAGTTACGGGAAGCATTCCGATGATCCACGGAAGCTCTCAATCGCTTCAAAATATCGGAGTAGGCCTCCTAAAAGACCCTTCCTTAATGGGAACTTTTTCCCTTCCGCCTCTGAGTAAGTTGGCAGAAGTGGCCACAGTGGAAACCTGTCCCATAAGATCTTCTACATCAACAAAAATGAAGAAGAACTCAGAACATTTTGATAGTGTGGATCATCATGAGGCATTGCCTCCAAGCCCTACCATAGCTACATCATCTGATGATCAATTCAGTGATGTTGTACATTATTTACTAGGGACATTGGAACCAGATCTTTCCTTCATAACCCCTTATGAGTTGTGATCAGAGGTTGCCATGAGGATAGTTCTTTTACTGTGTCAACCTCATTAAAAAATGAAACAACTCCCTTTCCAAATCGAGTCTTTCAAATATCTCGAAGGTAAACCTTAATTCCAACCACCGAGTTGAGTGAAATGAAGCTTGGGGCGCATGCACCTCGATTTGCGTTATTATGTTGGGGGCATGCAAACTCATCGCGAGCAGTGTTACCGCAGGGTTCAAGCTTGTTAAAAAATAAAGCCGCCACGAGCAGTTTCAGCGCATAGTTCAAGCTCGTTAAAAAATAAATATAAGCCATGAGCAAATGTTTCTTGCAGCGTTTAATCTCATTAAAAAATGAACCGGTAAATAACCATTGTGAATGCCTTATCGCCAGCTTTTGAGCCTTGGTCATGTTCTCATCATCACCTCCACTCTACTTTTAGCCAATCATTCACCTCCATACGATTGTTTACCCTTTCGAGGAACATATATGAAGATTGATTCTATTAGCCATGCTTGTGACACTGCCGTGATTGGAAAATTCCAAATCTTACCTGGAATCAGCTGCTACCCGAAACCATCACTCATTCCTCGAAAACGAGTCTTCTTTAAGCTCTTTTCACCTAACTCGTAAAATATGAAAAGATTGCTGAGCGATTGACCTCTGTGGATCGTTAAAGTAATCGTAAGTGTTATCCCTCTTCTAGATTTTAATCTTTTTGGACCTGAGGGATTATTACACAAAAAGATCGAGCACTTGTCTTCTTCGGCTCATTAAAACTATCGAAAATTCATCCCTTTCGTATTATTTTACGCCTTTTCGGACTTAAGGGATTATATGACGAAAAAGAATCGTTGGAGTCTCCTTTCCATTTCTTTCAGACTCTCTAAAATTGAAAGAGACCGAGTTATCTTTGTTGTTAAACTCGTTAAAACCGAATAACGACAAACTCATCCAAATGGACGAGAACGAGTTTCACTATCGCTAGGCTTGCTAAAATATAGCGATAGGTTCGCCCGAAGGGCAGATTATAGAACAAGCATATGTTATCCTCCTCAAGCTTGACAAAAATAAAGAGGTATTGGTCAGCAATGACTGGGGAAAATTGGGAAGAAAACTTGAAGAAACTTTACTGGTAGCAAGTCGCTCTTGAACATGACACTTTCCTTCCGCATCCATGTCGGGTTGGGTTGTTCCATTCACTGGTCATCACCATTGGTCCTTCACACCATCCATCTTTGGAGTTAACGCTACCAATCAATCGTCAATGTCGCTGATATGTTCAAGAGAAGTCATTCAGACAATTCACCTGTGTCTTGCCCACTGCAATACATTCATGCTCCATTTCTTCATGACTGCCACCCTGAACCCTGTATCGTCAGATTGTTTTCACCTCCAAAATCATTTGCTTCATTCCGTGTCGTTGATGTGGGATTCATTAAGGCCCTCTTGCGACGGGTCACTTCTTGTCGACATCAGCTCATTATCCAAGAAGCTGACTTAGGAACAACCCTTTCAGTACTTTGAACCTTGCATGCCTCAATGGCAAGTTTCTCACTTTTGGCGACAGGTTTACATCAATGGCCTTCGACCGAGAGATTTTATGTGGTGTTCGCTGCCAAGTCCTTTTTCACACCACGTGAATTGTACTGTAGTACCTTGAGGGTCATTGTTATTATTGGTGATTCCTCTTGTTCCTGTTAACAGCTTACATCATTGGCTGGTAATCAGGCGATGTCTTTCCATGTTCGACTCCAGAACAATTTTCACATGGATCGACTTATACTCCGAGTGAAGATAGAACGAGTTTTGAAGACCTCGGATCTAGTTTCATCCATCCAGGTTGTGATATATTCAGGAATATAAAAACATCAAGTGTACATCATTGCCGAACAGATGACCATCCAAATCAAAGGATGATGTGTCCATATCATCAGTTTGTCACACAGAAAGTTGTCGGTCCTATGTACATGAAAATGAATTTATAAATATGAGCATGGGAATGCCCGGCTCAGCTAGATCATGAAAAAATGTTCTCAAAATAATGTATTGTATTGTATCTTATTACAGGTCGCCTCCCAGCTCAGAAAAACTTCAGATCCTCATAGTAAAGCATTTCACCCGACATCAGAAAGATTAACGACCTCTGCTTTAGGGGGCAACTGTTATAGACATTTTTGGGCACTTCAACCCCAATCATAAATGTCCATAAACGGAGGGCTCCTAAGTCCCTAAAAGTTTTGCTTCACTGCCTAAAGGAACAAGGTCAGCTGATTACATCATCTCCCGGAAGTTCTCCACTAAAACCTACTCAGAAATGGTCAAAACTGGACCATACTGAATGCCCAGTGCAGAGGGTGCGATGCATCGCACCTAATACACACGAGAGGTGAAATGCACACTGAAAATTCCTTCTAGAGGGTGCGATGGACAAGAATAGACAAGTGGCAGAGACAGTTTGCTAAGTTGATGATCAAGGAATCTTCTAGAAACTTCTCATATGACACTTGCCTCTCACAATTTGCTCAAGGATGAGTAAGAGATCAATGAAATATCCAAGTGGAACCAAGAACTATCAAAGAGAGGACAATAATAAAAAACCCAGCGCTGACTCACACCTTTGCAAAAATCTATATATGAACCTCTCATTCCAGAGATCCAGAGGTTGGGGGCTGGAATTTTGTATCTTATAGAGAAGTGTTGTTGGTTTTCTGGTGTACATTCATAGTGTTGGGTGATCTAAGCTTTGCTTGAGGTGAAGAAGGGCTTCCTAGTTGGAGGATGTGCTGGGTCAGAACATATGGTTGTAATCCTCTTGCTACTTTTCATCTTAATAAATCTATTCTTGTTTTCTTCCATATTCTTGTGTACTTGTTTATATATGCATTTATACGGTTAACACACATCCGGTCCTGTGTTATTTATGAATATAGATCTTTGTTTCTTCAATAATAGTATGTTGTTGTGATTCGAAAGGCTCCTTTTGAAGCTGGGTAGACGAAGAAGAAGCGACGAAGCTCTATCAAGAAGGAGAGGAAATCGAGCGCAAGACTAAGGTTGGTCTTCTTGGTTCTCCTCTTGTCTATTTTCATAAAGAAAACAATAGTAGACTTTACTTGTTTGTTTCTAAGATAGCCACCCATATTAGTGGGAATAGCAGCATCCGAGTGGATACTATTCCCGGTAATAGTTAGGTGGCACAAAGAGGTGTGCAATGGTGTGAGATGCATGGAGATGTTGCAGTTGCGTAGATGTCTGTTATAGACATTTTTGGGCACTTCAACCCCAATCACAAATTTCCATAAACTAAGGGCTCTTAAGTCCCTAAAAGGGTTGCTTCACTACCTAAAGGAACAAGGTCAACTAATTACATCACCTCCCAGAAGTTCTCCACTGAAAACTGCTCATAAATGGTCAAAACGGGACCATACTAAAAGCTCCATGTAGAGGGTGCGATGCATATCACCTTCCCAATGTACAGGGTGCGATGCATACTGTTTTTCTCCTCTGTAGGGTGCGATGGTCGGGAATGGACAAATGGAAAGGACCAAAATGTGAGGTGGAAGATCATGGAATCTTCCAGAAGCTTCCCCTCTGACACTTGCCACTCCATTTTTGACCAGGCATGAGTAAGAGATCTTCATTCTCCAAGTGGAAGTAGGAACTATCAGAGAGAGGACACTAATCAAGATCCCTAAAGATGACTCACCTCTCTATATTCATCTATATATGGATCCCTCATCACAGAGATCCAGAGGCTGGAATTTTGTAATCTATAGAGAAGTGTTGTTGGTATTTCTGTGTACATTCATAGTGTTGGGTGATTTTGCTTTGCTTGAGGTGAAAGAAGGGATCCTTAGCTGGGGGATGATGCTGGGTCAGAGCTGGTCATGGTTGTAATCCTCTTGCTACTTTTTATCTGAAAAAAGCTATTCTTGTTTCCTTCCATATTCTAGTGTACTTGTTTATATATGCTTGTAGATGGTTAATGTACATCTGATCCTGCATTATTTATGAATTTAGATCCTTGTTTCTTGCGTAGTAGTATGTTGTTGTGATTCTACAGGTCCTTTTGAAGCTGAGCAAACAAAGAGCGAGTAACAAAACTCTATCAAGAAGGAGAGGGAATCGAGTGCAAGACTCAGGTTGGCCCTCTTGGTTCTCCTCTCATCTATTTTCATAAAAGGAATCAATAGTAGACTTTGATTGTTTGTTTCTAAGATAGCCACCCATCTTAGTGGGAATAGCAGCATCCGTGTGGACACTATTTCCATATAACAAAATGGTGACTCCACTGGGGAGCGACTAGATTACTTGTTAGCCTATCTATCCTTGTTTCTTTTATAAACATACAGACGGAGCCTGAAGTCAAGCCAGCTAGCCTTCAAACCGCATTTGTCATACAAATGCAAAATAGATCAATGTTGCTTCAGTCAATCTCCGATTTTTTGTTTATAAATTAAACAATAGATCTGCAAGCAATCTAATTGCCCTAAGTAGTGGCTTTAGTAACCTCTTAAATCAGCCCTGTGTTTTTACATACATTGATCTGTACTTATTCAGCTTAAATCCCTGAACTAAACTGCAAACTGTGAGTGAAGTCTCATTCAAAGTCTCACACTGTAACCATCGCACCCTGTCTTCAAGGTAGCCTGTATGCATCACACTTCCCGAATGGAGTAACTGCGCTGCATACTAAGTTCACTGTGTAACAGGTGCGATGGTCAGGGAGGACTGATTTTACCCTCCGACTGTGGATTTTTCTTACTGTTTTCAGTCTTATTCAAGAGTTTTTACTGTTTGTAATTAGTTTGCTTCTGTGAATACCCCCTTCTCTAGCATTATTCTGCCTCCTTAGTGCAAAGAACTATAAATGTTTTTTTTATGTATTGTGCATCGTTTTAGTTCTCTTTTGCAAAAAATAACATATTCGAACTGTCATCGCTAGATCTGAAAGTGTCGTAGCTGTCCTTTTCAGTTTTAGAAAGCAATCCCATTGTTTTACACAGTTGATTATACAGATATTATTGCATAGAATTCGAATTACTAGTTTTAAAGTATCGAAAATTAGTTTCCATTTCAAAATCACAAAGTGTCTCTCTTGTTTTCACTTCGTTTTGACAAAGAATTTTGTTGAGTACAGTCGATTTAAAAGTAATTCAGTTTTTCACATAGTTTCCTTAGTGTCATTTACACATTAAGGGAGTTGAAAACAAATACATGCATGTGCATTTGCATCTTGAATGCTTGGCTTGATTTAGGACTGTGCATATTAGCGTGTGCTCTATGCTCTGTGAAGAAAAGATGCTTGACTTTCTTCCCCTTAGTAGCTAGGATTTTCATTGCTGAAAGAAGATAAAACGTCTATTTATCATCTTAGACTGAATTTAGGAATTATACATACATCACACGGTGAACCTCAAAGGCAAACTGCTAAGCAAGATCAACTTAAAATAAATCTCAATGAATCTAACAATGCTTTGGAACTTAACACAACATCTAGAGGTCTAGGCTAGAGACGTATTCCAGCATCCTAAATCCTGGTAACTATTGTTTTCGGTGTTGGTTGGGTGATTCCTCCACTCTGAGACGATAAGTGCCAGTACGGACTTGTGCTCCCACGTACTGTCGCGTATATATTGGGAGACCACTATAGGTTGCAACCTTCATCCTTAGGAAGCTGTGTCTTCCGCCCTATCAATCGTAATGCACTGAACACAACATTCAGGAATACTGACTGCCGTACCGTAAAAAGTATTATGTAGTTTTACGATTGGTTTGGTAATCCTCTCTGCCTAGATCTCCAGAGAAGTCCATTTTTCTCCTTTTTAGACTCCTTAAAGGAAAAGGTCCTCTGAGCGCTTGTCACTTCAAGCTCAATAAAAATTGAAGGCGACTAGAGTCATCTTTGGTTTTTTCTCGACTCTTTAAAATTGAAAAAACAAGTTGTGTCCAAACGTCTAAAAATTTATTTTAAATCGTAATAATGTCACAAATTCCCCCATTGGTCTTCAGGTTGACAAAATGGAGTCTACCAACCAAGTATTTCCCCGTGAAGGAAATCTTAGTCCCTTCCTATCTTGGGGAGATGTTGGTCCACCCCATATGGCCACTTTGTCACTTCCAGCATTGACAATTGGTTTGTCAGTCTGGCTCTTCTCTACCTCTGTCATTCAGAATCCCACAATTCCTGAATAGTCTAACCAGCAACTAGACGAAACTAGAGTTGCCTCCCAACCTTCTACTTCATTTGATTCTCCTTCTCCTCCTTCCTCTTCGCTTGACAAGGCCGATAAAGCTAAAAGTCAAGAAACTAAGAAGAAGAAGAAGCAAAAATAGAAAAAGGAAAAGAAGAAAAAGGAACCAAAATCGAAAGGGAACAACCAAGTATCGTCCAGCAAAAATCCACAGACCACATAGTCAAAACCTAAATCTCCTTGCGTCATTTGCAATGGAGACCACTATCACCGAGATTGTCCCTGCATCCCTCGGATCTTAAGGGACTGGTCTCCTCATTTTTACCACCCAGTAGCATCAACCTCTGGCGATCATGTTGAATGCTCACCGTCAACGAGTGGAAGTGAAGCACATGGACAAAGAAGGAATCCTAGACTTCCTTGTGAGTTGTGTGAAGGCAATCACGCTGTCCACCGTTGTCCCTTCCTTGAAGAGGACAAAATAGTTTTAGATAATCATACGGTTTCACCATTACGACTTCCTCCTGGATATCAAAAACTCTTGCTGAGTCCTCCACTGGTTGAAAATCCGGCTGGACCATCCTTGTTTTCAGCCGAAGCACCTATCGTTCAAAATGAACCTTCGGAATCCATACCAAATGAAAGTCAAGGGGTCGATACGGCAATTGACCCGGTATTGCCTTCAGAGTGTTCATCTTCGAACGATATCGTCACTGAAGAGAAAGAGAATGACACCGTTCAAATTCTTTTCATCAACACCAACTTCGATGAGCTTGGGGGCAGTCCTCCCATTCCTTTACCGTAGGAAGGAAGTTCATCAGATTCCTACCCAACCGTCTATTCGTTCCCACCACCAAGCAACCTAGTGGTTTCCATCGATTGGAATCTACTAGGCAGACCCTGTTTACCAGCCAGTGTACCATTCAGAATTATTGTACAAGCTTACAGAATGGTCATGGTTGGTACCATCATTGATGAAGGGGCTTCTGTGAGTATCCTTTCCCCAACTGCTTGGAAAGCGCTTGGTTCGCCATTGCTTTTGCCTGAAATGAGAAATCTAACAGGCTTCGATAAGGGAGCCAGTCGACCTTTAGGGATCCTTCCAAATGTGCCCATTACTTTGAGAAGGAAAATTGTTCACATGAACGTTGTGGTAGTTCAAGGACCTTTATATTACAATCTACTCCTTGGACGTGACTATATTTATTGCATGGGAGTCGTCATCTCCTCACTCTTTAGAGTAATGTGTTTTCCACATGAAGGCAGAAAGGTCAAGCTCATAGACCAAATGTCATTCCCCGGTTCATAGATCGCAAATAGTCAAATTCCATCCATGAATGGTCTTTTCACGCAAGAAATGTCTCATCGGTCTCCAGTTCGTCCACCTGATGAGTGCGAGTGATTCAGGAAGATGTGACTGAAACCCAAGGGGCATGCACCCTGGTCTGCTTCGGCAGGAAAAATATGGGTATAGGGTAGGTTTCAAAGAAGGATATATGACTAGTCTGATGCCCGTTCATATAGGAAAAGGGATTAGACCGGATAAGATACCTCTATTAGAAGGTAATCCTTTCCAGATAAAAAAAATGTTTTGTCTGCAAATTGAAGGGTAACCTGGAAACTCTACTTTGCTATACCTGGGGGCATGCAAACCTTTCTGCATGCAAGTGAAGAGCGGCTATTTATTTTTTAAACTTGTAGGACCTCTAACCCTTTAAACCTGTAAGGCTAGTCGTTTCCTAGCTTGCATAAAGAAAGGATCCGTGGCAAAGCTTTAGAGATGTAAGCCACTTCAAAATAGCATCTCGAATGAGACCTTTTTATCATACGACTGGCGACCAATGTTGTCGCAGAGTTCAAGCTCTTTACAAGATAAACTCTCCACGAGCAGTTTTAGCGCATAGTTCATGCTCATTAAAAAATAAACATAAGTCATGAGCAAGTGTTTCTCCCCGCGTTTAAGCTCGTTAAAAAATGAATGGGTAAATAACCATTGTGAATGCCTTATCGCCATATTTTGAGCCTTGGTCATGTTCTCGCCATCACCTCCACTCTGTTTAGCCGATCATTCACCCCCATATGATTATTTACCCCTTCAAGGAACATTTGCGAAGAGTGATTCTGCTAGCCATCCTTGTAACACTGCCGTGATTGGAAAATTCCAAACCTTACCTGGAATCAGCTACTACCTGAAACCATCACTCGTTCCTCGAAAACGAGTCTTCTTTAAGATTGTTTCACCTGACTCATAAAATATGAAAATATTGTCGAGCGATTGGCCTCTCTGGCTCGTTAAAAGGCATCAGAAGTGCTATCCCTCCTCTAGATTTTAATCTTTTTGGACCTGAGGGATTATTACACAAAAAGATCGAGCGCTTGTCTTGCTCGGCTTGTTAAAACTATCAAAAATTCATCCCTTTTGTATTGTTTTACGCTTTTTCGGACTTAAGGGATTATACAACGAAAAAGAACCTTCGAAGTCTTCTTTCCGTTTCTTTCAGACTCTTTAAAATTGAAAGAGACCGAGTTGTCTTTGTCGTTAAACTCATTAAAACTAATAGTGAGAAACTCATCCAACAGGACGAGAACGAGTTTCACTGTCGCTAGGCTCGCTAAAATATAGCGACAGGTTCACCTGAAGGGTGGATTATAGAACAAGCATATGTTATCCTCCTCAAGCTTGACAAAAATAAAGAGGTACTGGTTAGCAATGACTGGGGAAAATTGGGAAGAAAACAAGAAGAAACTTTATTTGTAGCAAGTCTCTCTTGAGCATGACACTTTCCTTCCACATCCATGCTGGGGTTGGGTTGTTCCATTCACTGGTCTTCACCATTGGTCCGTCACACCATTCATCTCTGGGGTTAATGCTACCAATCTGTCGTCAGTGTTGGATACCTATACCAATAGGTTTCATATTTCATGATTGGAAAATATAAGTGCCAAATATGCTCCATTTTGCTGCCACAAAGGTTCCATATTTGCAATAAAAGAAAAGGTGTATATAGGCCTGCATATTCACAAAAATTTATAGATGACCCAACAGCCTAATCTGGATCATGCCATGTTTTCAATTTATGTTGTAGAATAGAGAAATAAATCTGTCCAAACTGTTTAATCTTGGCAGATCAGTAGCTAGGTAGAGAAACTAAGGTTCCCAACTGCTTAATCTGGGGCCTTGGAAAGAATAAGGGTAGTATTAGATAGGAAATGAAAGCAAAAAAGCCAATGAAAAAGAAAAGGGCATACAAAGGGTTTACAAGTCCAAGTGCACCCTCCAAGAAGGAATAAAAAATGTTAGGTGAGCTAGTTGGGTAGGTAGATGGGGTTGCAGAAGTGATGTTTCTTCAAAAACCAAAGTTGCTAAGCAATGTCCAAAAAACAATATAGTGGAGCATGACTAACTTCCTTTCCCATTTGTATATTACTCATTACTAACACCCCTTCATAAATTTGTTCATAGGACAAACTCAAAGTTTTGTGATGGTACTTATGGCTTTTAAAAGCCACATTTCTTGTGTAAAACTCTTTTCATTTTCATCTACTCTTGACTCCCAGATATTTTCAAGAAAACTCATTGGTACTAGCCCTCATCCATATGTTCCCTCCATATTAACAACTAATCTACTACTTAGCTCCCTATACTCCATTATCCCTACTATTATAACACCATGGTGTATAAATCCCACATTGTATAAATATTCCCCCTTGGCACTATAGCCATAATCTTCACTCCCTGGGAATTGAATTAACACCTGGTTAAGGTCAAGAACCCATGTTCCACCTTTTTCTCCATCTCAACCCATTTCCCTACCCAAAAGTTCCATTTTTGCCCTAAAACGACCCTTGAAGAAGACCTTTTAATCCCCTAAACCATCGAAGGACGGAAACATTATGAAAATATCCCCATCCCGCCTTATCCTAAGGTCGGGAGCTAGTTTGCCTTTTTTGAACAATTCCATCGAAACCCTTTTTCTATAAGTTTCACCGGTTCCTAATGTTGGCGGACCGAAATTTAATTTTTTCAAACAAAGCCGTGGAAAAACCTTTGAAAACCATTTATCGCGTGGAGGGTCCCGCTGGTCCCACTGGCCAAGAAATATAATTTTTAATTCCGCCCACTCACTGCTATTTCCCGTGCAAGTTATCCTCCCGATGACTGTCTGATTGCAGCTGTCCCAGATCTACGGCTTGCGGCGATTTCGGAGGAGCCCGACGTCTGATAATTAATAAAGACCGCATTTATCGCCCGTGCAGGTCCGTCACCCAACAGCCGTCAGATCGCGTGCCCACGGATCAACGGCTCACATCCATATCGGAAGACCCCCGACGTCCGACAGATACCTTCCGATATCTATCAGACGCTTACGTCACGCGGGGACAGATGTCGCACCCAAATTCCATCGAAGCCCCCTCTAACAGATTCTTTGCCGTGCAGGAGGGGTCCCGATATGGCGACACCTGTCCCGCCCACGTCCCCGTCCTGCTGTCATGCACGCCATCACCACGTCCGCCCACCTCGTCCCTCATTCGCCCACCTGGCCGCCACCTCATCGTCCCCGTGGACCGGTCTTAGGCCGCCACGTCACCCGATGACGTCCTGCTGACGTCATCCAACCCGGTCCCTCATGATGACGTCATGCTGACGTCATCCAAAAAAGCGCGCCAATAAACTATAAAACCATATTTTACGGTTTTTTCGCTAATTTTGTCATTTTTCTGGGAAAAGCACCTCTTCGCTGTCTGCATGCATTCCACGACGACCATTCTACCAGCCAGCCTACGACCATTTGCAAGAGTTCAGAGTGCCAACCCAGCTGCTGCTTCATCCCAAGCCACTGTTTAAACAGGTATTTGGCACTTCGTTCTCTCTCAAACTGGCTTTTTCATGATTTCTGGTAAAATCCACTATAGACAGGCATAAGACTGAAATTCAACCAGGAACCCAACTATATCCTACCTCTATTGGACTGTTTAAGGTTGAAATGTTGTGGCGTAAACCTCCTGTAACTTCAATTTCTGTCAAAACCCTGCCCTATTCGCGCAATCGTGAACTCACTGCATTGCTCCCAAACTGTCAAAGGAAGTCTGTCAAACTACATAAAGGCCTTCTTAGAAAGTTCAGCACTGTTATATTTGACTATACACCAACCCTGTTAGTTTCGGTCCCCCTCAATTTCACTGTTTCAATTAGCAGACCCGGCATCTCAAGAAATACTTGAGGCAAACATGGACACCCCTACAGGATCAGCATCCCTCAATGTTACTCCCTTGAATGCTCTTCAGAGAGAGCTGGACTGGCAAGACTTTGCAGATTTAGATTACCAGATCTCAGAAGACGCCCCATCCAAATGCACATTCCACATTCATCTGCTAAATGAATTCAGGGCTAGGCACAGAGATGGAACAGATATCCTAGGCATTTGGGAGTCCTCCCTCCCAACTTTTAAGATGCCCCAAGTCAAGCAGTTCCCTGACCTCATCTACTTGTGTGCTAGTTGTTATGATCTAATACAGAGGGTTGTAATGAATCCTCGAGGAGAAGTTGTATTTTACACTACCCCTCAGGCCATCAGGGATATGGTCCAATTCAAAACCCAAAGAAAACTGGTTCCTTTATCCCTGTTGGACCTAATCAATCAAGGGGCCAAGATACTCACACAGGCAGAGATCTTGAAATTAAATCAACTGTTTATTAAGAAATCTGATACAGTGCTACACCCTCCCATTTTTGATGGCTACTTAAATCAACTTGGCCTGGACCTGGCCTACATGATAAGCTTAGTACTGGGGTATAAGTCAATGGAATTCATAGAGGAAACTGTGCTAGTCATGATGACAATGTTTGCCCCTGGTAAGGCCCCCATATTCTATGACTATGCCACATATATCTCTGACAAGATACATGAGCAATTCTTGCACTTATCCAGAGAGAAGGTGTTCAGATACACCTCATATATTTATCATCTTATTCTGTATCACCAACATGAGAAATTCTCTTTTGAAATCAAGAGAACTAATGCAGCAGGAAACCCAAGATCAGTGGTATACTGGAGCTCAATCTTCCATGTCCGTGCATATTCACCCTATACATACTGTGAGTTCATAGATTTGTTCATTCATCCGGCCCTATCTTTGTTCATGACAGAACCTCCTCCAAGACTCACTGATGAAATGCAGAGGATTCTGCAACTGTCCACTGCCTACAGCATAGGAGACTGGTATTTTTACCAGCATCACACCGTGATTAGGATATATGGGTGTGAGCTGCGCCCATTCAGGCTGCCAGATTTGTGCCCATGCGGCTCTTTGCCCTGAAGTATTTCAGACAATTTGGCAATGCCGATCAGATCCATTTTGCAGGAAAAGGCAAGAAGGCACAACTCAAAGTTAAAAACCAGTTGGGTCATTTTGTTCTAAACAAAAGAGAAGGATGGATAGAGGCAGATAGGATATTGGAAGGCCTTGGCCTAACACTACGCTTCCCTTGGAAGCCCTATGACCCCAACGGCTTTATATCCCTGAGGAGACTAAGATACAAACTCTCCAACTATGAGCATGAGAGCATGTTCCACATATTGAGACATGCCAACCAACCAAAGTGGAAGAAAAACACATTAATAGAGCCTGTATCGCAAGAAGAGATAGTTGATAGGCCTAGAAGACATTTGTTAAAAATGGCTGACTTGGAATGTCCTTCTCAGGTGCCTGCTCTACCAAATCCCCACACAACAGCACCTGCTTCCTCCTCTGCAACACAACAAGAGGCAGCACAGACTTCAGATCAAGGACAGGGCAAGGGAAAAGACAAAGAAATGGAAGAAGCAGAGGGCCAACAGGGCCAACAGGGTCAACAGGGCCATCAACAGCAACCCCAGCAACAACAGCAACAGACTGATCAACAGGATCAGGAGAAACAAAGAGCAGAAAGCCAGGCAGCCACTCAAGAAAGGACAACCAATATGGCGCCTCCTAGACAGGATTCTAGGGTAGACTCCTCTGTCCTCCAAACCCTTCAGAGGGAGGACACCAGCAGAAAGAGAGAGAGGGAGACCCCTCTCACAGAAGGACCAGATAAGAGGCAGAGGCTCAACCCTTTCTCAGAGGAAGAAATGCAAAGCCTAGAGACTTTTGCTAGCTCCTTGCATCAGGAGCAGGATAAGGCAGCACTTGGGGAGGTCAGCTCCTCAGGACAACAGCAGAACACAGCTGCAGGCATAAAGGAGCAGTTTAAAGAGGCCAAAAGGAGGAGTGAGCCAATCAAGATTCGGCTCTATAATCATTTGTTAAATATGGCTCCTACAAACCAACAAAGGCTAATGGCTGCCTTTGATGTGCAAGAAGGCAAAATGACCATGAGCCATTTTGCCCCTACAGTGCAGCAACCTCAAAC
>APFE030287252.1:0-30326 GCA_000404065.3 Pinus taeda | reverse complement strand
AAGATCATGGAATCTTCCAGAAGCTTCCCCTCTGACACTTGCCACTCCATTTTTGACCAGGGATGAGTAAGAGATCTTCATTCTCCAAGTGGAAGCAGGAACTATTAGAGATAGGACACTAATCAAGATCCCTAAAGATGACTCACCTCTCTATAATCATCTATATATGGATCCCTCATCACAGAGATCCAGAGGCCGGAATTTTGTAATCTATAGAGAAGTGTTGTTGGTATTTTTGTGTACATTCACAGTGTTGGGTGATTTTGCTTTGCTTGAGGTGAAAGAAGGGCTTCTTAGCTGGGGGATGATGCTGGGTTAGAGCTGCTCATGGTTGAAATCCTCTTGCTACTTTTTGTCTGAATAAAGTTATTCTTGTTTCCTTCCATATTCCGGTGTACTTGTTTATATATGCTTGTCTATGGTTAATGTACATCTGATCCTGCATTATTAATGAATTTAAATCCTTGTTTTTTGCATAGTAGTATGTTTCTGTGATTCTACAGGTCCTTTTGAAGCTGAGCAGACAAAGAGCGAGCAACAAAACTCTATCAAGAAGGAGAGGGAATCGAGTGCAAGACTCAGGTTCGCCCTCTTGGTTCTCCTCTCATCTATTTTCATAAAAGGAATCAATAGTAGACTTTGATTGTTTGTTTCTAAGATAGCCACCCATCTTATTGGGAATAGTAGCATCCGTGTGGACACTATTCCCATATAACAATGTCAGAGAGGGAGCACTTGTCAGTAGCAGGTAGAGCTTCAGCATTAGAGTATGTTCCTAGCCCAATAGAGTGGTTAGTTGGGAGTGTTTTTGTTCCAAGTGTTGTTGGAGCAAGTGGACCGGGTAGATGTGTTGCATGCAGAACATTTTAGAGTTATAGGATCTGGTTCGAGAGAATGCCTTTCTTGTCGAGAGGGAGTGCTGAAAAGTGTGCAACAAGAAATGCTAAATTTAGAATGTGCTATAAATAGACCTACTAAAAATAGCATGTCTAAAAACAGCAGTTTGGCCAGTGAAGTCATTGGCCACACAGTGAGAGGTGAAACTCCTAAAAATAGAAATTTCTAAAAATAGCATTTTTGGGTCCCTTCCTATTTGTAGCAGTCCCTAGTCTATCTATAGGAAGTAAAATTAATTTTGGTCTTAACAGCAGTTTAAAATATTAATTAATTAATCTCCATGAGTTAATTAATTATGGAAAATTAAACTTGAAGTCTTTGTGAGATCATGCAATTATTTTCTCCCTTGATTTTGGAATTTATCCCTTGATTAAAGGAGATAAGGTTCAGTTCTATAATGAGAGAATCAGTTGACTTAGTTCTAACTCGTCAAGTCCAGTTAGATTATTTTAACAAGTTGTTAAAGTAATAAAATATAGTTTCTTAATGCTTGCATGCATGTGACAACTATTATTTTAGATAACTAAGAATTCACTCATGGATAATTGTTGCATGTCAGTTCTTTCAGAGACCTAGTTGAGACTAGATGTGGGACAGTGTACTATTAGATGCTTGGATATTTCTAGTAAGTATTCCTTGCATGGAGAAGGATCTATTATAGGAGATTGGAGGACTTGTGGCATATATATTAAGGCCTAGGTAGTCCATGATTTTCTTCTTCTAATTGAAGATCATCAGAGTATAGAGAGAGCAGGATAGCTTGATAGCTGATTCCTTTTGTATGTTGAAGAGGATTTCCACTTGATTGATAATACATGGTTGAGGTTTTCTGCTGTTGCTTTCTCCTGGATATATCTTATGTTACGTGTGATTATTTATCTTAATCAGTTATGCATGCTTCTACTTGATGTTGCTCATGAATTCAATTATGCTTCCGCTTAATGTTTTGTAGAAGTAGAACAAGTATTTTTTTTTTTCCGCTGGAAAAATCATAATTTTATTCAATATTGAGTAAAATTACATGTTGTAGATGCTGTAATAGCATATGCAGTAACAAAATTTGTTCTGCTAAGAACAGGGTCTAAAAAAAATAATATGTAGCTATATATCTATGCTTTCCTACCTTTCTTTTTTTCCACTTTCCGCCAGCCTTCATTGTTGGGCGTGGCTATTACAATAGTCATTTGTACTTCGTTTGTGGTAGCCATGATTTCTTTTTCAGAATCTGAGCTTGTTGTAGAGTATTCTCACTTGCTACCCCCAATTTCCTGGCCTGGGTTCTCATATTGCTACTGTGGGTTACTTGCATTTGGATCTGTTGCCTATTCAATCAGATTTTCATTATTCTGTGTGTGGAGTGAACTGCTTTCTTTGTTTATTTGTAGGTTATTTCTTCCATCTTCAGTTTCTTGAGGTATACTGGTGGTTTCTGCATTCTGTTCCTCTTCTATATCCTCTGCCCATGTGGCTAAAAACTGCCATCCTTTCGGCTTTGGTGGCTGTCTTCTTTTCCTATCTTTTTTATTTTGTGGGCATGCACTCTGAAGATGACCAGTTTGTCGACATATGTGGCAACAAAAGGCAATGTTTTCATAATCTAGTGGATGTGCCCATTGCTTTCCATTATGGAGTAAGAGGATGTGATCTGGTAAGCCTTGACTCAGATCAACCTCCACACAGATCCTGGCAAAAGTGTAGATATCCTTTGATAGGCGCTCATTGTCCACTTTTAAGAATGTCCCCAAGGCATTGTCGATTTCTTCCAGTACTTTGTAATGCCAAAAGTGTATAGGTAAGTTAAATAATTTTACCCATACTGGCATTTTTGAGACTACCATGATGTTTGGATCGAAATCCGGGAACCAAGATTTCAAAAAAAGGCTTACATTGCCCCAGAACCATGGTCCTTCGTTCAATGCATATTCCTTGTCCTTTATGGTGTCAAAATTGACAATAAAGAATCCCTTTGAACAGAGATGTATATCACAGTTTTCTGTCCATATGGAGCAAATCCATTGACGAAGGGCTTCCGGTTTGGGCCAAAAACCATTGAACCTACATATCACTACTTTGGTTAAATAATCAGCATGTATTTCATTTACCTCTAGTATGACAATTGTTAATGCAGGGTTCTGTGTTGTTTGCTCAATAATGTAGGCCCTTGGTGTTGTAGCTTGTTGTTCTGTTTTCTTTTTTGGTTCCATCTTCCCTTTTATTGCATCATTGAAGGATGCAGGTCCTTTTGAGCTTGTGTCGGAACAGCCTTCGCAGAGTCTTGTGCTAAGAGAGATTGTTGAGTCGTTTCTTATACCATATTCTATTAGCTTGTGCTCCTCCTGTAGTACTTTCCCTGTGTAAAGAAGGAGATGTTTGCATGGTGAGATTCCAGTCCTTTCTTGTATCCTCTGTTTGAGTGTTTTTGTCACCTCCCATTTCCCTATCCTGATGCATATTGTATTCCCATCCATGGATTTGATAAAGAGAGTACTTTTTATTTCTTCACGCATATCCAAAATGGGTGTTATTTAGATCTTTTGTTGTTTCTTCATAATCATCCCATCTCTCCGTTCTCTGCTCTGATCTATGATCTGAAATTGTGATCCAAATCTGTGAAGAGCCTTTTTGTTATCACGCATCCTAATTTGAGTTTGTTATAGAGTGATTTGTATCTTAGGTAACAAACCCATTTGATCAGTGATGGATCTGTGGTTTTTACTTACATGTTGTTTGCCGATCTGGTCTTCTTCAGCGCATTTGACCTGAAGCTCAGACCAAAGGGGTATTTTTTCTGTTTCATGCCCTCAAATCTATGCTACGTACTGCGTTCTATGGTCAAACGGAGGCTGTTTGTGAGCAGGCAACTCGTCCTGTGTCCAATCACGCTCGTCCCCTTCCAACACTATAGCCAATCTCTTACCTTTGCGCTTGTGTTCGGCTGGTCTGTAAGCTCCAGGTTCTGGCCTTGCATCATATCTATGTGCCACACCTTTTAAATCATCCTGTTTCAATAGTAGTGCTATGGCAGTGCCCCTTTCTGTTCCAGAAACCCATAAACAGAGAATAAAGCTCGTAATCTGCACAGGGTATTTTTCTACAAAGTTCTGCATCAGCTTTTCTAACCCAAAAATGCTGGCGTTTCCATTTTCGTCATTTTCTACCACAGAGCATATTGTCTGGTGCCCAATCCGCGGGTGTTTCAATAGCATATCCAACCCGTTTGAACCGATCCAGGATTTATCAGCTTTATGTGCCGCCTGTGAAACCACCGTATGCCACAGAACTAGCCGGATTCGCACCTCCAATCTGCTTCTAACCCCTAACTGCCACAAACAGCAAGAAACCCTTACTCTTGGCAGCATAAGGATTATCAGTTCTAGTCGAGCGGATTCAGGCTTCTGGCTTGTGGAGTTACCGGAAGTTTGGCAGACGCGGGTAAGGCGAAGCAGAGCCATTGCCATCGCAGAGATGCCTCGATTCAACACTGCACACAAGTTTATCTAAAGTAGAACAAGTATTATGCTTTAGGACATTGCATATATCAGTTTGTTCTACAAATGAAATTTCTACACCGGCCACCATAATCCTGCTCATAGGATCTTCTGTGCAGTAACCTTGACTGCATAGCGTCCTCTAGTGACACCACCATGTGCTTCAGCTAGAATATTGCGTCTTTCATATTTAGGCACACAACGGCGTAGAAATTCATCTGACTCCATATTATATAATCTCTCTGCAATCACAGAAAAATTTGCAGTGTTGACAACTATTTCCTTTTTCTAGTGCATCGTATAACCTTCAGGGGCTATTCCAATAGATAAAAATTGAATAATATATACAGTATGCTAATCCGCAACCCTGATAGCAAAGAGATAAGTGTCATGTAATCTTTCATCAATATTTGTAGGCTCCCCACCATTATCGATCATAGAAAGGTGGTTTGGTCCAATATTCAATCTCCTGAGCTTCACTATCACTTCAAAATCATATTCTTGAAAAAGGAGCAACCATCTATAGATTCCCCCCGCCACCCCAAACACAGGCTTATTGACTAGGTACTTCAAAGTAGAATGGTCTATGTACATATTAAAGTGCACACCTAGTATATAATGCCTGAACGTTTGTAGTGCATAAACCATGGTCAATCCTTCGTGCTCTATAGTTGAGTAGTTATTCTCAGCCTTTATACTTTTCGACTGGTGAAGGTAATTAGGTGATTGATATATCCTACCCCTGGTTGAGATAAGACGACTCTGAACGCTATACAAGATGCATCCACATGCACATGAAACTCCTTCTTCCTATCCAGGAATACTAGGATCGACATTATAACCATCTTCTCCTTTAGAGTTCCAAGCTCTCCTAAAAATCATTGTCCCAGTAAAACATAGCGTCCTTCTTTAACAAATTATCCATGGGTGTAATGATCTATGCATATGCATTAATAAAGTTCGTCTAGTAACCAGTATGACCCAATATTGTGCGTATCTCCTTTATGTTCCTACGGGGCTCTAGATTGATAATTATGACAATCTTAGTAGGGTCAACATCAATCTCTACTTACAGACAACATGTCCTAAGAATATTCCACAAGGTACACAAAAAATGCATTCCTTCAAGTTCAAGGAGATTTGATACTTCCTACATGTATCCAACATCAGGTGCATACTAGAGACATGTTTTTTGACCAGCCCAGACACTATGCAATCATCGAAGTAGACTTCCAAAAACTTATGAATGAATTCCTTGAATGTTGTGAAAACCACCCTTGAGAAAATAACAAGGGACTTTTTTAGTTTGAAAAGCATGATTGTATATTGAAACGACCCCCATTCTTTAGTGAAAGTAGTCTTACTTCTATCCTCTGGTGCAATCTTAATTTGGTGGTATCCTGAGAATTCATCTGTAAATGAATAAGCTTCCTGTCATCCAACATTTTTGGAACTTCATCTATAAATGGATCATGTAGACATGCATCATTTAATTTCCACATATCTATGCAAATCGTGATATCACCCTTCGTTTTCTTCTCTTGGACCACCATTGGACTGACCCATTTGGATTCTTCTATAGGCTCAATTATTCCGGCCGAGAGAATCTTATCAAGTTCCTCTCATAAATTTTCCTTGTATTTTAGATTTAACTGATATGGGTGCTGCTTAATTGGCTTCGCATCATGTTTTAAATTAATCTTCATCATCACGAAATCCCCTACTATCCCTTTCAAGTCAGAGAACTTGGTTGGAAATAGATCCTGATATTCATGCAATAATTTAGCTACCTTATCCACTGTATCTTCATCCCAATAGTCACCAGTGTTCACAAGTTTTGGTACTACTTCTGAACCAATGTTTAGCAATTTTATGCACACCAATTGCAAAATATCATGAAAATCCACATTAGGTCCACCAAATTTGCGATGTCCCTCTGATTCAGGGATATAAATATTTTGTGGATCCTCATCACCTTCTTCCATCGTAACAATGTAACATTCTAAGCTATGTTGTAGCTGCATATTCCAGTAAGGTTGTACCCACATGATAGGTTCAATGGGTGTTGAAAAGATTATTGTTTTAATTTCCTGAAGCACTTCATCAATGCATTCGAACCCATCTTTGAAACTAAATGTTAGCAAGAAAATTTCTCTCATCTCATCCCAATAAGTGGTCCCATGTCACAATTTCATCTCTAAATACCAGTTCTTTGGGAAAACATCCAGGGTATGAATAAAGATATTTACATACTCGAGCTGAGATATCTCACCCCATGCCTTAGTCCATCGTGCCAGATGTTCACGCTGACCATCCTTCCTAGTTTGTTTTTTAGTGGGTCAGGTGTTCACGTAGCCAAATCTCAATCACATCATTCTACAATATTCCTCCTAGTCAGCAAAATTATCCCTATGCATACCCCACCATCTTGCAGGCATAGCTCTTAATGCTATATATAACGCATGGAACTAGTGTTCCTTTGGTACATCCCTTTTAAAATGGTCAAGAAGTATATTGAAATCACCTAATCCATAATAATAGGGTAACTTAAGTGCCTCAGTAGATACACAACATAGCGATATTGTAAGCCAATTACATCGCAATGTAGAGACCTCATGCAACCAATTCTACCACTTTTCTAACTCTTCATCTGAATCTGATTGGTAGGAATTGTCCTTCTCCCAGATGATCCTTCCATCCGCAATCAAATTGGTTGAATCTTCATTTAACGCAGTTAACTTATAGATGTGCTCAAGGTCATCATCTTCATAATAGTCACGGTTCGATTCTATGTATTGATGAGCCCCAAAAATGGGTAACTTATTGGGCTCATTTTGCCTATTATTATTGATTAATCCACCATTCTTCATAGTTCTATGCATGCTCTTGAATATATTTATGTTAATTGAATGAGTGAGAATAGTCACTTGACCACAAAGTCTAGTACGTGTTTATTGTAGATTTTTGGACATATTTTGGACCAAGGTAAAGCATTTATGAGCTAGTTGACAGCCAAATATGAAGGAACAAGGTTGAGGATTCGTAGGAAGGGTGTCTCCAGCACTAAATGACCCTTTCCTCGAGTTCTCCACCATCAGCTCGGAGTTCAACAACCCACCAAAGATGATTTCAAGGGGCAGCTGAGCAGATTTTGTAAAGTGGCTGATTAACTGCAGTCTTGACCAGCCAAGGCCCTAAAATTAAGGAGAGTTGTTGGCAGTCCTTGTAGTGCATAAGTAGGAAGGCTTTAAGCCTTAGTAGGTTAGCTCTGCCTTTCAGCTCAACTTCGAGCTTTTGTTGTAATAGTTTTGTGACGTGATTATTTTTTGAGTAATGGAGATAAATTTCACCTTGTACTAGCTCTAAGCTTTCTTAGGAGGCTGTAGCTCTTAGGTTTGGGCCCAACCAAAGTTCCAGTACCTCCTTTGTATACTTTTATGTGTTTTTGTTGCATTCCTAGAATAATTTCTTCTATTTAGATTAAAATCATGCTTTGTTACTTAGGTCATTTTTTATGATTGAAATAACTTTTCATGCTTCAGGTTGATTTGATAGTTTGGTAAAGGAAAAGACCTACAAAAAGGCCACCAAGCAATCCTTTATCTCCTCTCCCTCCTTGGGACCATGAGGTGAGACCAAGGCATACTTGTTGCCACAAAAACACTATTTTTACCTCTTCATGCAATTTCTAGTGTTAGATTTTTAGTTAGGGAAGTTGATACCAGTTGTACTTGCATGTTTAGAATCTATTCTTGCTTAGCTTCCATAGTTATCTTACATGATTTCCTGCCAATAAACTTATGTTCATCATGTTGCTGGTTTTTAGGTCAAATTATGTCAAATAGCTAGACCTTTGGTTTTCCTAGTCTTTGTTGATTAGTTTTGGAAAATAGTGTGTAGAACACCTATGATACTTTCCTGCCTACCCTTCCTCCATCATACAACCTACTCCAACACCTAATCCAAGATTCCTTCCCTTCCTTTGCACATTTTCCCACTTTGCCCTAATTTCTACATTCTTGTGCATCATTGCTCCCTCCATCCTTGAACAACTCCTATCACCTTAAACACTCCTTAGCTTCATTCACCAATTCCTAGACCCCTTAACATCCTTATCCAACCTCCATTTCCACTTTCCCACTATTTCTCCACCATCAACCCTCCAAAATTCTCTTTCGGATCTTCCTGTAGAACATCCTGTAGAACCCCTGCAGACTTCCTGTAGAAGTTCATGTGAGCAGTTTTTCAAGATTTGATCATTGTGACACTCTCTAGAAGGGTGTTAGGGACCCCTTAGGCCCTCTTCTCACCTTCCCAACCTCTTGCAAGTGCCCACTCCATTTCCTTTCGCCCATCAACCTCTGCACAGTCAAAAATAGTCAAAGTACATGCATAATAATTCTATGAAATTACTCAAAAATACAAAAAGATGTTTTCTTCATATTTCTCTTTAGAAGTAGCTTGGTCACATGCATTTTACCTTTCCAGTAGTCAATGGCATCTAGTTCCACCGCTTTCATCTCTTTTCTTGCACTAGTAGGGTTAGTCAGTAAAACTAGGGTTTGCTAGGGTTTACGTTTCTTTTCAGCTTTCAGCTTCTTTTTGCAAGTGGACTAGCCTCCTTTGAGTTAGCTTTCATCCATCACAGTTAAAATCTTCTTCTAAGAGCTCATAGAAGTTGGCTTAAGCTCCTAGCGGACTTGTGCCAGCTGATCAAGTGATGGCGTGGGGCAAGAGCTAGTACTTGTGCATATAGCATCGTCACTTCCAAGTTTGTTACAAACAACTGGGTTGATAAAAGTAAAGGAGTCCTAGGAGTTTCAACATCATTGCTACAATACTGGAGCCCACCATGCACCACGCACCTTTAACTGGATCCAACAGGACAATAACTCAAAGTTCATTCTTTTCAAATACCATGCTTTGCTTATTTAAGTTAATGATTGCGTCCATGTCAAAGGCCCAATCAATCCGAAGAAATTCTAGGTATGGATTACTATCATCAATGATATCAATAATTTTGAAATCATCCACTACTCTTGCACCTTCAATATCTACAGTTACTCCATGCAAGCGCCCCATTGGAATTATCTTTTACTAATTCACCACATGCAACTAATTGGAAAAAACTATAACTTAGGCTACCCCATATGTTCCTAAGTCTTCTCTGGCATTACATTAGCATCAGAGCCCAAGTCTAGGATTACCTAATCGATTTCAAAATCAACAATCTATGCAGTCAACCACATCTCCCTACTAGTTCTCTTCCTGCCTTGGTTCACCTTATTGATTGTGCGTTGTTCTGATAATGGCTTATCCTTATCGGTGCAATTATCTATCAACTCTTACAGACCTTCTACCACCTTTTGATCCCATAATAACTTCATGCAGGCTTTTAAAAATGATTTTAACACTGTGGGATCTAAATCTTGTGTTGCAGTAATATCTTCAGGTTTCTCCTTTTGTAAGACTATCAACATCTGGTTTTGAGATGTAGAAGCACCTGGACCCATAAAAATATTTATTGCCTCCATGAACATCTCTTTTTCTTTATCTAAATCAAACCCAACATTCTTCTCACCAGCTTTTCGGAACCATGAATCTGATTTTGGCTAATTGCCTTCGATCTTGTCTTCACCAGTGGCTACATCAGTTCACTTGACTATTTTGATACTGGGATCGTCTTCATGTGGCTTGGATATCATCATCTAAATATTCTACATTGGTTACTAGTTCTTCTTATTCTGCGTCTTCGCTATTATGATCGGGAAATATTCTATAACATGATCAAATTGATGACATTACTGACATGAAGGGTGTGTTGGATTATGATAGTCACATGCAAAGTGTCCTTGTTCTCCATAGTTGTAAAAACTAATCTGGCTCGAGATCTTCTAGCTCCTCCTCCTCCTCCTCTTCCCCATCCTTGGAATCCTTCGTGAGCTATAAGTGAGCTTTGGTCATTCTGGGCACAGATTTCAGTTTGCATTCTATACAGCAAAGTTTTGTTCATTATTAGTTCATAGCTTTGACAATTCCTCTCATCATGACCAACCGATTTACAAAAGCTATAGAAGAGTTTCATTGGAGACTATATAAACTTTTGTAATAGGGAATAAGTATCTAACAAATGCTATCCTAATACTTGGAAGATGCTACACCAAGTACTTGAACTGGTACTTGATCTCAGGGAAGATTTTGGCTTTAGTGGGTTAGGACCTCTTGCACCTATATAATCTTGGAATATAGGGAATTGATCCTTATGATGACCTTCAACCTTGCATTTTGTGCACCAAACTTTAGAATGTGTCTTTGACTTAATCTCATTTCCCTTCTTCAAATCCTACAACTACATATGCAAGCTTGCTAGCTATGCCTAGATCTACTAAACTCCTACATTCATATCCTAGATTGGAAAGGTTTCTAGCTTCTTCGTGATTTCTAATGATTTGGCATAAGACCCAATCTTCTATTGAGATAATGACAATCTTAAGTGAGGTAATAGTGAAGCTATATACCAGTCCCTATGTTGTTCATCTGAAATTTGAAGGTTAGCTTGACTCAGTAAGCAGTTCATTCATTGGTCTATATCGCACACAGATTCATTAAACCTCTTCTTGATCTCCTTGATTTCGGTCTCACACTGAGATTTTGACTTCAACTTCATAAATTATGCATTCAACACATCCCTTTGTGTTATCCAATGAAACATCCAGATGAGTTGTGTTGTATTTGACGTACCAGGTAAGCACCTTGTCTTGTAGCATTGTAACTAGTTGCATTTTACTCATGTTATCATCATTTATTTGCTTCACTTTCCACATAGCCTTTGTGAAAAACCAAAATTGATTAGGATCCTTCTATCCCTCACCCCTGAATATAGGCATTTTCACTGTATTTTCCATACTGAATAGTGGAGGTGGAGGTGAAAGTGGAATTGGAGGTGGAGGTGTAGGTGTGGGTGTAAGTGGAGGTGTATGAGACGAAGGTGAAGGTGGAGGTGGAGTGGATGGATGTGGAATTTAAAAAGTACCTTGATCTGTTGTCTGTGCCACACCTCTGAGCGTACTAGGGAGACTTCATTCTTCTTCAATTTTAGACTCTCCCAATAAGGGACTGTATTAACTTCTGATGAACTTGTCTATATCTACTCTGAATCGCTTTCCACTTCGCGGAGATCCAGTAAGACCCCTCTTCAAAATTATGGTAAAGGCATAATCGCCTTTTCACAAAAAACAATTTTAATCTATGTTTTTATTAATTTCATGTACTTACCTCTTGGACCTTTGAAGAATTGTCATTCAGCTTCACTATAAGACACAAATGTAACTATTGCAAATTTTGCGATGAAACTACCCAAGATACTATCAATCAAGTAATCAATAGCCCTTGTAGCCTTATAATAAAATCCTTCAAGAGTCCACACAATAGGATTGTCATGCTTACAAGTAGGTTCACTATCCACTAATTTGGACATCCACTCATGTAATTCTCAAGGGGATGTCGAAAAGAAAACTTCGTGTACTTCTGTGTAGAGATACCTCTATAACCACTTTTCTTTTTACAAGTGTGGATTCTTATTTTCCTAGGCTATAAATTCATGCAACTTCCAATCTATCAACTTCTTGATTTCTTTCTTAGTTGGTATCCACTTATGCCACATTCCCCATCCCTTAGATAGATCCTAGTCCCGACCACATAACCATTTGTTGGCTTGAGGGGGCTTGGACCCAGGTTGAGAGAGTTGTACTAACCAACAAAACCATACACTACTGGCTCTTTCAAAAACAACCCACATAGCGTAGGCTGCAGTCTCAGCCGAGGTAGTATTAGGGGATGCTAGAACTAGGATTCTACATCCAGAAGGCTATGTGATGTGGGGTTAACGCATTTCCTTAATTACAAGCCTAATATTAGCTTCGTGAACCATTATTCATGAAATTTACGAACTTAAAGTGATTTTTATTTAAACAAAAATATAAACTTTGCATAAATGTTTAACCATCCATAAAATAACTTATAATAGTAGATCCAAATCTTCGCGGAGTACTTATGACAAAACACATATAAATGTCATTCGATTGCACGTAAATACAGAAAATAAAAAAGTATACAAAAATAGACATAAAACTGCTTCAAATATCCTTTATTACTTAAGATCTTACTTATACAAACTTTCCAGACCCTGTGGTCACAGCTGCAAGAGCTTTCCCCTTCGCTAAAAACACAAAAATATAGTACATACATAGAACATATCAAAATATCATTTTTTTTCAGTTATTTATGTCTTTAGACTTGTTAAGACACTCTTTTATATACTATTTTCTATTACAATAAAATGGTACACAAACCATGGGCAAATCTCAAAACATTACAAAAACTAAGGGGGTTTGACCTTCCTAAGCCCCTTGACTCCTAGTAACCTACGCTACTTGCACTCTGCTCCTCAAAATGCAGAGAATTTAGAATACTTTATCAAAATTTGACCTAGGGGACCCTATCCTAACACAAAATTAAAAATGATTAACATAAACAAATACTATAGTCTATAAATAAAAATATTACTAACTAAGAAGTATATGAATTAATCATTTATGCTAGTCATTTTTAATTGTGTCACTCTGGAAATGGAAAATTACAATTTTGATATTGAAATGTTACATTTCAATAAATTTTAACACCGCATATGTAATCATAAACCCCCTTTAAGGGGTCTATGAATGAATCCATCTACATTGTTAAAATTTAGAGACACCTTAAATCTGTTTGCAATGATAAAATTTAGGTAGATGGATTCAATGACCCCCTATATTCATCTTCAGCCTAAGGTTATTGCCCACTAGCACCCTAGGCTAGTAAGTTGAGTTTCAAACTTGAGTGGAGCCCTAATATTGATCAACAAACACTTTATGATGCAGGACTTCCAAAATTCAACCTAACACATTAGGTTGAGCTCAATATATAATTATATGAATAAAATTTAGGTGAGGAGAATAATGCTCCATTACACAACCATAAAAGTAATCCTATTGACTTTAAAACTTTAAACCTTAATACTAATATTTAAAATTGCATTCTTAATTTTTAACTTTTTTATTGCAATAAGCTTTTTTCTATTTTTTGGCACCATATTACATAATATCATAATCCTTTTGGCATAGAAAAATCGTAAGTTAACTGAAACCATAAAGAGGACATGGTAATATTAATGGTGTCAAGAATGAATAGATTGACTAGAATTGAACATTTGGTTTGTTGTAGAGTTACTCTTTATTACTTGAAGTGAGTGTGGGTTGACCACTCTCCCTTGCTCGACTTTGTAATCTTCCACCCCATGACAAATTAATATTAAACTTGAATACTATCAAAACAATAATTAATAACAAAATTCTCAATTAAACTTATTTTAATTTTAATTTTACTTTTTCACTAAATTCTATTAAAAAAACATTTTCTTAATTAAATCATTTTAATTCATTATAATAACCTTAAAAAAGCCACCTTTAAATTCAAAACCACTTTTATTTTCACTTTTCATTAAATTTTATTTTTACAATATTAATATTATAATCATTGAATTGGTAAATAAACTCTCAATTAAATTATTTTATCATTGTGACCCTTAACAAGAACAACTTGGGTTTCAGTTTTCCCTGGATTTTGTGAAGGTTGTGTTAGTAAAAATGCTAACTTAACTCTAACAAATGATATGATCCTAAATTCTATTCAACTTCCAACAAATTAGTAAAAATTTGCATATCTAACCTATAAAGAGCCTACCAGTGACATTTGAACATGGACACTTTCCAACTAGATTTAAAGAAACCCATATCTTATATTATAATTGTGTATAAAAAACCTAAATCATCCTCTCAAAAAAAGAAATACCATTAAGGCCAAACCTGAGAATGGAGGGAATAGTGGATTCTTAATGGTTTTGTGGAGGAATCACCAAAATGAAATGAACATACATATGAATTTTCAATAGTAGGTGTCCCCATATAACCAAAATAAAAGGAAAGAACTACAGTTTCATTGAAAGAAATTGTTAAATAAACAATGGAACGCTGCCATATTCCATTGTTCATTCAATTTTCATTTTATATGTAGGAAGCATACAAGGAGAAACATGGCTTTAAACATGGAGGATAGATCATTCGCAGAGACATGGAGCAAAGAGGCATCAAATTCTTTAGAGGGCTTGAGAAGGAGAGTTGGTTCTCTAGAAAGAAAGATTAATTCATCTCCAACGGGAGGCCCATCCAAACACTTGGACAAAGACAAATCCCCTCTACCCCTTTTCACAATGGCCCTCTTAGAACAACCACACAATATGCTATCAAAATGGTTGTCGCATCGACGGCTACTGCTCAACAACAAAAACAACAGAAGAAGGTGTTTGAGGGAAATCTTATCCCTCTAATGAGCACCAGTATTGTAGCAAAAATGCTACAACTCCTTGGGCTACCAACTTTACTTGATCAACCCAGGGTTTGTACAAATTTGGAGATGATAGTGTTGTATACACAAATAGATGCAATGGGTCCACTCTTTTGTCAATGTTGAGATGGGAAATAGACCACTAGGGTTTCTCAAACCTCCCTTCTATTGATTTAGAAGAAGTTTTATTACCTATTGAGGAAGGGGAATTTTACCCTAATTGAGAGAATTGAAATGCTACCTACTGCAGTAAAGAAAGACAAATAGATTATTAAAAGACACCACTCATATAGCTATTTGTTAACATAACTTGCTTCACATGAATTCTAAGTTAACACTTGTGAAACCCTAACTACCTAAGCATGCAATCTGATCTAATCAAACACTTAACTGTTGTGCATATGAATAAGCATAACAACCTTTTCTTTTTCTTTTTGTAAAAACATGAATGCTAATTCTTCTTAATTATATGGCAGGTGGGTTAGGTCCAAAGAGAGATGGTTGTGATGGGTCAGATGGCTTGGGAGGTAAGCAGGGATCTTCTCCTATCTTTTGTGATGCTTTTCTCACAAATCAGCCTCAAAACAAGGCACTACAGTTCGTCCTATAGGATGTCTACAGGATGCCCTAATTCACTTACAAGATCCCCTGTATTCCTACAGGAATAGGATGAAAGCATGAGGAGTGATTTTGGTAGTGGCATAAGGCTTAGGGAAGGTGAGTGATGCAAGGGATAAGGCAAGAAAGTGATTAGGACTCCCTGAGAACTCATACTGAAGTATGATGGTTGGATTTTCCCAACAAGCATGACAAGTTTTCCTTATGAAATGATAACCTGTGTTATGGATTTAGTGGCTTTTGGTGATAATGGATGGGTGAGGTTAGGCTAAGGCTGTTGATATGAGGTCCTCCTACACTATTGAAACTCCTACAATATACACATCATTGTTGGTATTTACCCAAAAATCCTGTCAAAACAAAAAATGATTCCAGCAAAATAAGAAAATAGAATTCCATCATTCATTTGCCGAGTTCATGCATGGAAATACTTGCAACCAATTGTGAACACACCATGAAAATTTAATACATAACCTAAGACATAAGAAATTTCAACTGCAATCTATCTTTGAAAACTGAAAGATGTTGACCTAATTAACAAAAAAACCCTAAATTTCATAAGAAACCAGAATTCTGTCTTTTTGAGCTGAATGAGAGTTTTCCCTCAAACCATGGTCCCTAAAGGGAGGACTAAGGAAAGATCCACTTATTATCAGCCTTTTTGGTATTTCTTTATCTCTCTAAAGCTTCCATTAAAACTATGCACAAATGGAAGCAAACTAATCAAATCCAACAATACTTGTAATGTAACAATGCCAAAATCAATTCAAAAAGTAATCTATGAAATAAACTAAGCATACAAGTATAGTAAGAGGAACCTATACTGCTAGGGTTGGGCTCTAATCCAACAGCTTTAGTCCTCTGAGTCAACTCAATGCTGGATCAAAGGAATGCTCACCTTCATCAACATATCAAAAAATACATAACAATGTTTTGTCACAATCCTTCAATTTAAAAGTGCTTAGTTATATTGCATAAAAAATATGAGTCCTAATGAGGCTTTAGGCATTCTTATTTATACAACTAAATTTTCCAACAAATTCCTTAATTCTAGGGAGGCTTGGCTCCCAATATTAAGATAAACTAGTTCTTAACAATCACTGCCTTGGTTGCCATTGATCCTCATGATTCGACTGCCTGCAATTTTGAGCTAGTGTGATTTGATTGAGGGCTCTTCGAATGAGTGAGGATTTAATGAGGAATATCCATCTCCTATAATCTCTCCTTCTTGTCTCATTCGAGTTCCTGCACCTTAATTAGCCATAATTTTCTCCCAAAAACCTGCAATCAATGCACATTAGACTACTAGACATAACATCTTACTTTTACTCATCTCGTTAAGCAAAACATAATTAAAACATGTAAGGAATTATGAGAAGAGTTTATTTTAGTAAGCTTGGAGGTGTATTAAAGTCCATATATTTACCCAATGATGAGCCTCATCATCACCCCCCTTACTGAAAGTGTTCCTCATCCTCTGAGAAACTTAATCTATGTTCATGTGCTTCATTGCTCTGGTGGCTTCCCTGACATCCCATGCTACTATTGTAGTCTCTTCTTCATATGAATAAAATCTTGCCTTGATATCTATCTCTTCCCACTACTTTATTTCTTCTTCTTCTTTCCTTCCTTCCAACATTCCCAAAATAAATTGTGGACTGAGCCTCAAGTAAAAATAATTGACTTTAAGTCCTTGTAGAGCCTGCTTATACATAGGGGTTCTATTTAGTGCCTCTCTCATTCTATCAGGAGAATGATATTATTTGATTTTTAGGTTGTAAGGAAAAGTTTTCCACCTCCTTTGGAAATCTTGCACTCTATCATCTCCTAGCAATCTAAACATGTCTTCAAAGTGTGTGATTATCTACTCTTGTATAGCAAGGTACCTTGGTGCAAGCTTGGGATCATTTGCAATGAGGTTGTGGGTCTTGATGACAACCATTGGGTTATACTGTTATACTCTTATCATAAGTGGTTTTGTCTCTTCTTTTTCCATTACCTTTTTCATATATGTAGCTCATGCCTCCTCATGACTCATCCATGATGCTAAGGCCATCAATTTCAAGTCCCCTAGCTTGGGATTTGGGTCCCACAGATTTAAATCGGTCAATGCCAAATTGTGTAGGTAAAACTCAGATATTTTTTCTCTATCTTCCAACATGCTTTGATCACGAAGATCAATGAATTGTGTATAGCCTTGGAAAGGAAAAGTTCCTCTTTGTGCTAGTGTCTTTATTTGGAATTATAGGCATTGGTCCTTGAGATACAAGGCATAATACTTTGCTGGCATCCTGCACTACATTGCCTCCATGGAAAAACTCGCCATAGTTCCCAATTGGCTTTCCCTTTCTTGTAGTTGTCTCCTTAGCCATGTGTTTTCAGCCTCTAGTTGATATTTCATCATTTCTTCTGTATCCCTTATGCTGCTCATTTCTTTTCCCATCTCTTGCAATTTCTCCTCCATGTGGAATATATCCTCTACCCGTTTTGATTTGACGATTTGCATCCACTTATGTGTCCTTGCCCTTTATTTTTCAAGTTCAAAGAATAAGGGAATGAAAAAATTTTGTGGTATCACCCTACCTTCTTCAATGAACCTATAGTAGGAGATGAGGTTTGATTGTGGGCTAGGTTCTTCCAATTCTTGGTCTTTTCCCTTTCTTTCTTGTTCATTCATTCCTTCCCAGTACCTTTTCTGTGTTTCCTGTAGGTTTCACAAAGTTTCCTATAGTATGGCTTCTGTTTACTGTAGGTATGTTTATGTCTCTTGTAGGAGACCTTTTCCCTTTCATGAGGTTGACCTTGTGACAAGACTCCTAATATAGTAAACTGGAGACATGGGAGAAGCTTATTTTGATGATCCTTCTCCTTCATTTTTCCATAAAGGTGTTTCCTTATCTTGTTTCTTTTGTGAATCCTCAATGACAATTGGAGTTTTGGTGGGGGTTTGAGGTCTTCCTTGTCTAATCCTAGTGCTCTTTCTTGTCCTAAAGTATAATGGGGTTTGTATTTGCCTCTTTCCCTTTGATTTGACAGGTGTACTTACGGAAATAAGAGTAACTACTGCCTTTTTCTCTGTAGGCTCTGGGGATACTCTTGGTTATCCTTCTTCCTCTCTGTCTTGAGTTGTAGACCTTTGTTCTGTTTCCTCTTTTCCATTTTCTTTCTTATCCTCTTATTTGTCTCCACCTTCCTCTTCTTCTTCTTCTATTTCTTCACTCTGTTCATTTGTTTCTTCTTTTGTTTCCTCATTTGTCTCTTCCTCATCTTCCTCCTCTATTTCTTGTTTAATATACTCCTCTGTTTCTTCTCCTTTCTCCTCTTTTGTTTCTTCTTCTCCCACACTAGCAGTAGGGATTTTGTCATATTCAATAGCTTGAATTGCTCCTTCTGTGTACATGTATGTAAAGGTTATCCATGCAATAGGGAGTGTTAAGTTTTGTAGGGAATCTTCAAAGATTAGTTTGATCAACCCATGATGGGTTAATTGTTGATTTTTTCCCTCCTGCACTTTGATGCTCATGTTTGTCATTGATTGTAGAAGAAAATAGGGTATACTCAATCTATTCTAAGGAGGTGTGTTCTCTTCAAATCTCGGTTCTTGGAGGAGTCTAAAGTGGTATACATACACTACATTGTATATCTATTCACATGAAATGTATCTAATGAGTTGGTAACTAACTTCATTCCAAGAGTATGGAATGCTCTCCCTTATAACCCCATTTTCTTCCTCCATTGGATCTTCTCCTTCTAAAAGTAGTTTTTATTTGCAAGGGTGTTTTTACCCTTGTCTTCTTTTCTCCATGGTAACCCTGAAGGGGCTGTAGAACTTCTTCCTATAATTTCAGGGGTAATTACTACTGATAAACCTTTCACCATAACAGTGGTATTACTCCTAGTGAGGGGTATGAGTGAGGGAAAATTCTCTGGCCACATCATCATCATATCCTGTCATCCTCTCAAAGAACCCCATCCATTGATGCCTTGTAAAAATTTCCACCACAGGAGGATGTTGGTGGATCCTTGTTGTGTTTGTGAGTTCTCTCTTGTTGAAACCTCCTGTCATCTCTCCCTGGTAATTGTAAAGGCTTGTGCAGATAAAATTCAAGGATTTTAGTAGGTGAGGGAGTTTTGAATGTTAACTTTTAGTGACATGCAATAAAATTATCCTATCTTGAGATGCGCTGCAATTTCCTACCCAAATTGAGGATTTTCTTTTTCTTTTCAAACGAAAAACATGGAGGGTATGGTTCCTACCTTAGGTTTCCATGTTCTTGTGAAGATAACTCTGATTTGACCTCCCTTAGTACCCACTGAAACCTTGTAGGTTGATTCCTCTGTATCCTGTAGGCTTCCTATAGGTTTCTTGTGCTGTAGATGCCAACCGTTTCTTGTAGGTGCTACTTTAGGAAGGCCAAGAACAACCTCTTCATTCAATGAATTCTTGAAGTTGATTTTTCTCTCTTTGTATGGGAATCAATGTTTATTTCCATATATGGATGATTGTGTGGGGTGGTGTCTTGGTTGTCTAAGTATGAGCACCTCCTTTTGGACCGTTAGTCCCACTATCAGTTTATCATTATACCATACCTCGTAATCATATCCCACTCCTTTCCTTCGTAAATTAACAATTTTTGGCTTTGTTCCCTTTTCCTCTTGATTTGACTTTTTCCACGTGTGGAGAAACTGTTTTCTTCTCGTCGACTGGCCGAAGGTGGCTAAGCTAACTAGCCACCTTTACTTGTAAAATAAACTCTCACATAATCCTATAGTTTTTTATCATATTTTACTAACAAGAGAGCATTAGTGAGATTACACACGTATGGGTAAGGTGCTTCGTTGATGATTCATGCTAGAGAGTGATGCCTCTTTATTTTGTTTTTGTTGCATATTTTTATGTGTATTTGCCTCTTTTGATGCTTGTTTCTTTTGATATGTAGATGTTGGAGAATGATGTTGGTGATATTATTAATGATACTAAGCTTTGGAGGAGCTTCTTCATCCTTGGAGTCCTTATTCTGAAGATGGCTACAAACTGTGTGGCTTTCTTTGTGGGATAGGCTACTACAAGATTCCCATAGGATGTCCTGTAGCTGCCTCTTCCCTAACTTTCATACTTTTTCTCAAATCTAAAGCATAAGGGATGTTGAAATGAGTGGAGAAGGGTGGTAGGGAATGGTATATGAGAGATGTTGCCTCTAAGTATGGTTCCTCTTTCCCTCCTCTCTCTCTCTCTCTCTCTTTTTTTTTTTTTTTTTTCCTGTGATTTGTATCTTTTGAATTGATTTTTTTGATGGATGCATGGGTGGCATGGTGATGAACAGAATGGTTATGTTGTAGTGGAGTAAATGGATTTTCATCCAAACATAGGCTTGTGTCATCCCCTTTCTTTCAGACTACCTTTCTTGTGATTTTCAAGGTCACTGTAATTCCTACAGGAAACTCCTATAGGATTACAGGGAATCCTGTAGAAAACACAAAGTTTGTGTGAGATGAGCTGGAGGGGTTTATAAGTGGAAGAATAGGTGAATAGTGGAAGATGTGAGATGGGTGGATTAAGAGATGGCTCTTGGACATCCAGCTATCCTTCTTATGTTGTGCTTATCCTCCTCTTACTCACCTGCAAAACAAAATTTCCATATTTTGTATCTTTTCTATTTTTTCTCTTTATCTTTTTTTTCCTTCTTCTTTTGTAAAACAACTAGTCTACCCCCAAGGAGCTTTTCATCCTAGTTACCTACCCTAGGTGCCTCAAAAGAGGTTTTCACCAAAAGATATTTTTATTTTTCCTCTTCTTTTTTTAAAACACCCTTGGGCTGCCTTAAGACGTTTTCAACCCAACAACTGGACTTAGGTGCTTCATGGAGGTTTTCACTTGAGTCTCTTTATTTTTTCTCTTTTTCCTTTCTTTTTTTTTTCTCTTTTTTCTTCTTCGAGGACTTGGTGGGGTGGAAGCTGAGACTTTCTCCACCACTATCACTGTCTTGCTGATGCTATTGATGAATTCTTGCTTTGACAAGGGCTTCTTTTAGATCTTTAATCTATACCCATTGACAAGCAAAGGCATAGCCTCTGCATCAATGGTTCTTATCTACATAACACCAGTATCATGACATTTTTCTATTACATAAGGCCCTAACCATATAGTCCTTAACATACCTTTAAAATCCTTGTACCGGGAATCATACAACAATGCCCAATCACGTTTTTGAAACTGCTTATCTTTTATATTCTTGTCATGCCAAATTTTCTTTTGAAATTGAGTCACCTCTATGTGCAGGAGGGATTACATCCTAAATTCATCTGACCCATTCAGCTGTAGCAATATTTCTTATTATGCTGATATCCAGATCCAATTGTGCTACCATGCTTAAGGTGTTTTATTCAAACTCAATGGACAATAGGGATTTCTTCCCATATACCAGCGCATAAAGAGTGAATTTAGTGGTGGTCTTCCAGGTGGTATTGTGGGCCCAGGTGGCCTCAACTAATCTATTTTCCAATTCCTTTCTGTTGTTGCTAATTACCTTGGTCAAAATGCCTTCCAGTGCTCTGTTGGTTACCTCCACTTGCCGATTATCCCATGGGTGGTAAGGGGTGGATGTTCTATGCTTGATCTTGTGTTTTCTTAACAAATTCTCAATCATGTGAGATGTAAATTGACTGCCTTGATCAGTGACCAATTCTCTAAGGTACCCAAACTTATAAAACACATTTTCCCTTAAGAATTTAGCCACATTTTCTTCTATTTCTACTTTGATGGCTTTGGATTCAACCCACTTGATTAAGTAGTCAGTGCAGACAATGATGTACTACTTTTGTTTGGATGGAGGGTCAATGTGCCCAATGAAATCCATGCCACACTTTTTAAATGGCTCGAAAGTCACTTTAGCTTGCAGATGAATCTCATCCCTTGTGGTAGGTTTCCCCATTCATTGGCACCAATCACATTGACTAGTATACCTCCTCACATCTTAGTGAAGAGTGGGACAGTAATAACTAGCTTGTAATACCTTGAATGTTGTTCTTTTCATTGCAAAGTGACCTCCACAAGGTCCATCATGAAAGGCTAGGAGGATTTCAAATACTTCCTCCTCCTTGCAAATATTCTTAGAATCTAATCTAGACCTAGCTTGAAGAGATTGCCCTTAATCCAAGTGAATAAGGCACTCTTTCTTATGATCCCGCTCTTTTCTTTGGAGGACAAGTTTGGTGGAAACTGTGTAGACACCAAGTAGTGTTCTATGCCAAAAAACCATGGAGAAATAACTGAAATGGTGAATAAATGTTCATCTGGTAATTGATCATCAACCATACCTTCCTCTATTGCAGGTAAAGTCAATATGGATAAAAAAATTGCAACAACATTCTCTTTCCAAGCTTATCAATAATAGTTAAATCAAACTGTTGCAATAAAATTAACCATCTAATAATCCAGGCATTTACATCAAGTTTATTCACCAAGTATTTAATTGCAGCATGGTTAGTATGTACAAATGTTTGGTAACCAATAATGTAATGCATACATTTATTCAATGAATGCACAACAACTAGGAGCTTTTTTCATTCATTTTGTAGTTCAGCTTGACTTTCGATAGATTCTTACTGATGAAGTAAATGGAATAAGGTAGCTTGTCATCTACCTAGCCTAGATATTCTCCTATAGATTTGTGAGAGGCATTAGCATGTATATGAAAAGGAAGAGCCCAATTTGGGCCTCGGAGAACAGGTGTAGTAGTCAACTTGTCCTTTAGGGTGTCCAAGGCTTCTTGACAACTTTCTAACCATAAAAATTCTGAGTCTTTGGCCAATAACCCAAATAAAGGAGAAGCTAACTTACTAAACTCTTTTATAAATCTCTTATATTATCCAGCTAAACCTAAAAAACATTTGACATCCCTCTGTTTTGTGGAGTCAAGACCCTTTTGATGATGGCTATCTTATTTGGGTCTACCTGTAGTCCTTCCTTGGATATTGAGTGACCTAGAACAGTCCCTACAGTCATCAAGAACTCAAATTTTTCGAGACTAATGGATAAGTTCATTTCAATGAATTTTTTTAGCACGTTACCTAGGTTAGAGAGAGCCTCCTAGAAATCACACTTGTGGGGATCCATCCTAGGGTCCTCTAACTACAAACTAAATTTATTTAATTTAAACACAATAAGAAGGAGAATAACTTTTTTTATAACTCAACATTTATTTTATGATAATATATAATTAAAATTTATTTACAACATATTAAACAAGTAAGAGCTTCACTGCAAACATTTACATAAGTAATCAATAAATGGAAGAATACATGTTCCAATAACTTGGTTGAGATGCTCTTGACTCTGTTGGGTTGCTCCTCTCGACTGGGTCCTCTAGCTATACCAATAGATTGGTTGAGATGCTCCTGACTACCTGACTGAATTTACCTCCCAGCCAACTAGGAATAGTTTCCTAGCCCAGGGAACCTCCACAGGTTCCCTAATTCTCTGAGCCCAAGTCCAACCAGTTGTAGTGTGTCCAAGTTAAACCAACATTCTCCCTTCTCTTTCTCCACATTCCTCCCAAAACCAAATCCTCCAAAACCAAAACCAAAACAAAGGATTCCCCTCTCCTCTCATCATCCTTCCCCTCTTATGTCTCTTCCTCCTATCCACCTAAACCACCTATCATTAATCATTAATGTCATGACTACCCCCTCATCCTTTCCTTTAGTATCCTTGACATTTCTTACTATATATTCTCCCAAGTAGATTTGAGAAGACACTTGGGGATATGGATATTTAATTTGGAATTTAATTGGAGAAGACCATATCTTCTCAAAACTAGATTTGAAAAGAGACCTTGGGATATGGATAGTTAATTTGGATTTTAATTGGAGAAGACCATATATTCTCAAAACTAGATTTGAAAAGACACTTTGGGATATGGATATTTAATTTGGATTTTAATTGGAGAAGACCATATCTTCTCAAAACTAGATTTGAAAAGACACCTTAGGATATGGATATTTAATTTGGAATAAATTGGAGAAGACCATATCCTATCCAAAATTAATTTTTAGAAGACAAGTTCGGAATTGAATAATAACAATAATAAAATTTATATCAGTAAAATAAAATTATAGTTTCAGAAATGTATGTATACACCAATATTTCTGGATGATTGTAAGTCAATATTTTCATTTTAATTAAGCAGTAATAAAAATTAGCATGATAATATTAAGTAAGGAATTACATATATTCAAAAAACTTCATCCTGAAGTTAGAGTGAAAAATATACAAGGAGTTTGAAAGAAGTTTGACAATAAGGCATAACAAAAATAGAGAGATATTTATAGTAGTAAAATTAAGTAAGTCAAACAATGATACCAATTCGCATCAAGAGTCTCCAACTAATATATATCCTTCTATCCTTCCTAACCTACTTCCTCTCCCACCCTATCCATCCTCTATTGTTATATACTATGGCATCGGCTATACCAATGTAACCACTGATAAAACCAATATGGCAGGAGCATCGATTATATTGACCTAACTTCCCCAACAGGAAACTAACAATCATCATCACATGTCTAGGGGATCGTGTCCATTACTTCCCTCCCATGATTCCAGGTTTGGAGGTTGCACGATGGGAAATACCTCCACCCCTCCTCACAACTAGGGTCAACACCCTAATATGGACCACACTACAATGCTGGTTGGATAATTTTCATCGAATAATCGAGTCAGGTAGTCTTTTGACCTACCATTTACATTTTACCTATGTCATAAGAGTGCATATCAAGTAGAAACAAAATGTAATAGAACAATGTACATCATATCTTTCCTTATTAGATGTCTCGACCTTCCCCAATGGAAGAGTAGATCTTGGTTATTATATAGTTCTTTCCAATCTTCAAGTTAGTTTTCATTCATGCATATATATAAAAACAATATATATATATATATATATAAGTGATCTTAAACATCATGTTATTAAGTCTAGTATCCACGTGTCAATTTTGTAGTTCATACTAGAAATACATCTTACATTAGATAAATCATATCCACTTAATCCATACATGAAACAACAATAACTCTTATAAGTCATGCACTAGATAAATCATAACCAAGTAAGTCGTACATTAGGTCATACACCAAACATTTCAATCATCAATACCTAATCCATCCAATGATTTATATAAATAGTTTCACATGTCCAACTAAATGCATCAATATTACATAGCGTTCATAAATATATAACATGGAACTGCAAATAGAGCCTTAGCATAGCTAGCTATGTAAGTCAAAATGGGCATCAAAGATGCTCAAAAAGTGAGGGGTAGTTACGATGTATAGTCTCTGCATCCTCCTAGCTAGCAAATCCTAGGCTATACTTGTCCCACTGGACCTTAACCTGGTCCACAATGTGATGTCTGAGTTGTCGAACACATCATGAGTTTTATGAAAATGGGGTGGCAATACAAGAAAGTAGGAAATTGGTCCAATCTTCTCCTTGATCCTAAAAGGTCTTACAAACCGAGGTGACAACTTTGTCCCTTTCCCAAACCGAATGGTGCTTTTGTTGGGTCGAATATGAATAAAAACTTGGTCTCCTACTTCATAACTTCAATCATTCCTATGTGAATCAACATAGCTCTTTTGTCTATCTTGCGCTTCCTTTAACCTTTTTCGAATCTGTCTTACCTGTTCCTACATTTCCTAAACTAATTTTGGCCCAAATATTACTTGGTCCTCCAACTTTTCCCAACTCAATGGTGTCCTACATGGCTTCCCATATAGAGCTTGATAAGGAGGCATCCCAATTGAATTGTGGTAACTGTCATTATAGTCAAACTCTACCAATGGTAAGTACCTTTCCCACTAATTCTGATTATCCATGATGTACATTCTAAGCATGTATTCCATAACCTAATTTACTCTTTTAGTCTACCCATTTGTTTATGGATGATATGCAGTGCTCAGGTTCAACTAGGGACTCAGTTGAACCCGAGAACTACATATCATCCCAAGAAATGATCTTTATGGGTAACCTATGTAGTTGAATAACTTCACTTATAAAACTCATGCCACATCAGTAACATCGCAAGTGTCTCTCACTGGGATGAAATGGGCACTTTTGGTCAATTTATCAACTACAACCAATATGACATTGTGCCTCTATGAAGTGAGTGGCAAAACCACAACAAAATCCATTGAAATTACTTCCCATTTAGACATAGGGATGTCATGTGGTTGTAGGAGTCCTGTTGGATGGCGATGATCGATCTTCACTCGTTGACATTCAAGACATTTGGCAACAAACTGGACTATGTCGTGCTTCATGCTTGCCCAGAAGAATATTTTCTTTAGGTTCTCATACATCTTATTCACTCCAAGATGTGCACAATAGAGTGCTCTATGTGACTCTTTGAGGATGGTTCTTCTTATACTCCCTTCTTAGGCATGTACATTCTCCCTTGAAATCTCCATAGTCCATCTGACTCAAGGATATATAACCTTTAGATACCAACTATCTTCAAAGATTTTTTCCAACACATGTTCCCTCATTGACCCTCAAGGTTACTAGGGAGAAGGTTCGTGGCCTCCTGCTTAGTGCATCGACAACCAAATTCTCCTTTCCCTTAATGTATGAGATCTCAAACTCATACTCACTCATGAATTTGCTCCACTGCCTTTGTCTAGCATTCAAATCCCTTTGAGTGAAGAGGTGCTTAAGGATTTGATGATCTATTCTTAACTCAAATCTTCTCCCAACGAGGTTGTGTCTCGACATTTTCAAAGCTAAGATCACCATTGCTAACTCTATGTCATGGGTAACATACAACTCTTCATGTTTCTTCAATTTTATATATGTGTAAGCTATTAATCCAGCTTCTTACATCAATACCTCTCCCAATCCTTGCTCTGAAGCATCGGTGTAGACAATGAAGTCTTTTTCCATGTCTGGTATTCGAAGGATCGATGTGCTAGTTAATAACCTCTTTTGTTCAGTGAATGCAGTGTCACATTCAAATGTCACGTGGTGATGGGTTTTGCAATCCTCAAAAACTCTTCCACAAACCTGCAATAATAACCTACTAGCCCCATAAAACTATGCACTTCATGAGATCTTTCTCCTAAAATGATGTGCCCAAGATAATGAAGTTTCTTCTCAAAGAAGGAACATTTTGGCAATTTTCCATACAATTGATTTTCCCTTAAGTAAGTCAATACAACCCTTAGGTGCTTTTCGTGCTCCCTTTCATTCTTGGAATACACAAGAATGTCGTCTAAAAAGACTTGCACAAACCGATCCAAATACTTCCTAAACGCACCATTCATGAGGCTCATGAATACTACTGGTGCATTAGTCAAACCAAATGGAACAAATACAAACTCGTAGTGCCCAAACCAAGTTCCAAATGAAATTTTTGAGATGTCACCTTCCTTAATCCTCAATTGGTGGTATCCAGATCATAGATCAGTCTTTGAGAAAACTGTCTCCCTTCATTTGATCAAATAGGTAATCTATTCTAGGTATTGAGTACCTATTCTTTATTGTGGCTCTATTCAAGTCCCTATAATCTATGCATATCCTTAAGGAACCATCCTTCTTCTTGACATAGATCACTGGTGCACCCCAAGATGAAATAATAGGTCTGATAAATCCCAAGTCTAAAAGATATTTTAACTGCATCTGCAACTCACAAAGTTCTAGAGTTTTCATGCTATAGGGTGTCTTAGACATTGGTTTTGCACCAGGTTTTAGGTTGATTGTGAAATCAATCTCCCTTCCAAGAGGTAATACAGGAAATTCCTTCGGAAAAACATCCTTGAATTCTGACAAAATTGGGTATTGATCTAGGGAGGGTTCTTTCTGGTCGCTTACAACCTCGATCACATATAGTTTACAACCTTGTTAGAAGAAACATTTTACCTTCATCATGGATATGAATCATAGCGACACTACTCTCTTGATTCCACAAATCGCAATTGACCTACCTTCATCATCTCAACAAATCGCCTTCTTCTTGAAATAGTCTACCAAAACGCGATGAGATTCTAGCCAGTCCATTCCAATAATTACATTGTACGTCCCCAATGTTGTGACATATGCCTTCAACTTAGTTATACACACCCTGAGGTTTACCTGGCATTGGTCAACACTAGGTCCTACTGCTTGTTTTATCCCAGAAGCCATCTACACTTGCTTAAAATCATCGTGCTCACAGGCTATCAACCCAAATTTTTCTAATGCAACTAGTGAAATGAAACTATTTGTAGCACACAAATCAAACAAAATTTTACCTTTTACTTTGTTTATCATACCTGAGGTTTCTACCACGATAGATTGGTGTTTAACTTGTTGGTTATCAACTGCTGCATAGATTTGATGGTGGCTACTTGCTCCCCCCATTGGTGTTTTTCCTTCTCTATGGTTGTTACCAGTTTGTAACTAAGGATATTCACACTGGTAATGAGGTCCCATGCATCCCCAACAAGTGATGTGTGGTAGAATTTGAATAGAATGTTGTGGAGTTCTTTGGAAGGAGTTCCTTCCCTTGGGTCCCTACTCCTACTTGTTGCTCCTCGTGTATGACCTTGATTTGCACGAATCCTTGAAGCTGCAGGTGGAGTTGCACTAGTAACCATTGAAATCCCCATTGTTGGTGCTCTGGGTAAAACCATGTTTCCATATGGCAGCAACCTCAACTCCCCCCCGGGGAAGGTACGAGGGGCCTTCCCCATAAACCTTGGTTTCTGTGGAAAAATGGTTTTGCTTCCACCCTTTAAGTCTTAGTGCTCTTCAACATAACGAGCATGTTCCACATCTTCTGCAACCAAGGATGGTTTCCACATCTGCACCATTTCACTAATCTTAGGGTTCAATCCATAAATGAAATGATCTTCTTAGCGCTGATCAATATCCATGTAGGAGACATACTTGACAAATTCCATGAACTTAATCTCATATTCTTCTATCGTACGATTTCCCTATACCAAAGCATGGAAGGCTCCTACCTATTGTTCTTCATAATATGCTGGTAGGTACTTTTTCTTGAAACTTTCCTCAAATAACTCCCAAGTAAATGTGTCCGAAGTGAGTTGTAATTGATGCTCTAAGTTACCCCACCAATTTAGAGCACTATCTCTGAGTTGGAATATCGTTATTTTTGCTTTTGAATTGGAAGCATAATCTCTTAGTGTGAAGCACCTTCTCATTCCTTCGAACCAGGCTTCTACACGTTCACTAATACGACCTCCAGGAAACTCTGGGAGCTTAATCTTTTGGATACCCCTAGTAATTTCCTCGATTGGAGGTCCTCTATCAGAGTCTCTTGATCCCTTGATATTTTCCGACCTTGATGGAGGGTTCTCTACTTCCACTTCAATTGTTTGGCACCCTCTTAAAGTCACATTAATTGCTTCTAGGTAATGCAAGATGACAGCCAACTCCAGTGAAGGTAATGGTTATTTGTAGGAAGTCCTTGTGATGACCCTTCTTGACCTTGATTTCTTCATGTCCTCACCATTTTGAACTATTCAAATATCTATATGATACACAAGACGTATTAGCACAACTTAGGGCATTTTCAATTCTTACTCGGCTCACACATGTTTTCCATAATGATAGGTATAAGTTCTCCCTTTATTATGATTGTAAAAGAGTATTTCTAATATTGAGAAGATAATCGTGGATCTACTAAATCCTCTCCCATTTCTATCTAAGCAAGTGCTATGACGCATTGTTATTCACCATCAAATATCTTTATATATCCCTAAACAATCATCCTAAATCCATCTTATATATTTTGAGCATTCACATAAACATTAACTTACCATTTTTAATCACATTATTATAACTAGGTGTCCTCTTCAAATTCTAGTAATAATACTAGATTTTCATA
>APFE030287239.1:0-17594 GCA_000404065.3 Pinus taeda | reverse complement strand
ATTGCTTCTCTCTTGTATTTCCAGGATTTTAATGGTGTGTGAAAGAATCTCATTCACTCTATGATCATTCTCATTATATTCTGGAATTTTTTGCTTGGATGGTATCTTATCCCCTTGAGGAGGGGACAACTTATCAACCTCAATTGCCTAGAGCAGCATCTATGAACAAGGAAGGGCATATGCTGGGTGGTCTAGAACTTGATCCAATGATGCTAATGAGGCAAAAGGATTGCTGGAATGAGGGGTCGAGTGGTTACCAAGAGCCTTAGAGGCAGCCCTCGATGTAGGCTGAGATGGCTCCGGGGTAAGGGGCGGGATGGAAACGGACCTTGTTGAGGGAGATTCTGGTGGGCCCAACGTCCACCAACTTGTTGAAAGCCATCCTTGTCTCGCTGATGAGCTGCAAATTGGGCTTCTTCCACGATCGTCTAGGGACAATCTTTGAATAAATGACCATATTCATGGCATTGTCAACATTTGAATGGGACATGTTCATAGTCCAAGTGTTGGATCCAGGTCAAATCATGATATATCAACTTAATGGATTTCGAAAGTGGTTGCGATATGTTCATGTGCACACATATTCGGGAAAAAGCTTTGTGTTGTCATCGTTTGGTGATTTCTGAGATATTGACAAACATCCCAATGGATTTTCATATGCCTTCTAAAATGTCAGCTTCCCAAAAATAATCTGGGAGTGCATAGAGATGAACCCAAACATGGTCCACCTAAAATTCTTCTTTGTCCAAGTTGTAGCATCCCTCCTAATATCTGAGGAATAATCTCGCACTGCCCATAAAATATGGCCCATTCTAAAAAATGTGCTTCCTATCCTCCATACCTTAAAAAAAATAGTAAAAAACCCTTTGGCCCAGAGGCGAACCTCAAATTTCCTATGGGGTGCCCATTTATGTTGGATCCACATCAAAATGTCTTTCTCCTTAGGCCAAATTCCCAAAAACTTGTAGATCATGGCATGATCTTTCATATATTGACAGACTTGCTCCAGGTGATTATTAGGGATAACGAACTTTGGGTTAATCGCTGCCTTGAGAAGACAACAAATCTTTCCTTCTCTGGCTTGCCATTGTGTCCCCATGGCCGGGGTTTCTCCTGATGCCGAGGAGGTGGCTGTGCTTGCATGGGGCTTATCCCCTTGGACGAATGGCGTTATATTTACCGCATTCCTGAAGGACTGAGGCCCCTCACGCCGAGGTGGGGCGGGGTTGCTCATTGAGATGCCTTCTGCACAACAAAGGCAATAGAGGCTACACTATTTTACGAAGAGCGTGAGCTTACTAGTTGAGACCAACCAACTGGAGGGCAATTAGATGGTAGTATTAAAAAACCCTAAATTCAGCTTTTGTTTCATATATATATATATATATATATATATATATGTTTTGGAGATGTGATAGAAAGAGAGTTGCTTGTCACTTGAATGAAATATTGAAACATATATGAAGTTCTAATTTATTTCATTCATTTATAACCTGCAATTGTAAAAGTTCATATAATTTTGAATTAACCTGAATTTGCGAAATAAAATTCAGATAACAAAATCCTTCTAAAACTACATATCTCAAACTACTAAGTTAGCATTTAGAAATTGCATAAAACTTTGGCTAAATTTTGACTAAATGGGAAATGCTTATCAAGGCATGGAATCCTTGATACTTCTATTCCATTCTTGTCCAACCAGAGTCGGTTTCATTAAATTGCACTGTAAAATGGTATGTGCTTGTTTTTGGTTGAGGAACCCAAAATAAAATTTTGCAGGAAAGTTGGCAATTTGCAAGAAAGTTGGTTGTATGTGTGTTTAATGTTAGTGAAGCTGTGAGCTGGAACACACAAACAAACATGCCAATATTGAGGATCTATAAAGGGATTTGATGAAAAGTTATACCTTTTGTTTGTTTTGGGGTTGAGGTGAAAATTAATGGGTAGTGAAATTTCCTTGATTTCAATGTGTTAGGAATAAACTTTGATGTAAAATTCAAAATAAATAGCTCTGGTGACTTCTGATTACTCTGCATTTGATGGGATTTTAATGATAGTGAAAGTGAGTTGGTGCACATGAAAAGAGGGTCAATTTCAAAGGCTCAAGATGGAGTATGACGTAGAAAAAATTATATGAACTATGGAATAAAGTTGCCCTCATTTAAATGTTAAAAAACTTGTTCTTCACAATTATTTACCCATTACTTTTCTATTCTTTCATAATTAATGTGATTCCTTCTATATAGTGCACAAACTTTTGGATAAAGAAGAAATATGATAGTGAAAAGTTGCCTAAAATAAGACAAATGAAGAAAATGATTCTCCTGTAAGACTTGTCTTTTGTAATATGATAAAGATTCTGTGCATTTCATCCACATAACTAACTACATCATGTTGATCCAACCATGGGATTGTTAAAATAAAAGAATATCTGATAATATATTCCAATGGTAAAAGTTCTTATTGGAATTGTTAAAATAAAATAAAAAAATATCTCATAATTATTACAATGGAAAAAGTTCTTATTCTCATGGATTGTACAGTTATAAAATTTATAGAAACTAATGTTTTTGTATTTTTATTTTTCCAATTTATGAAGATGAATGTTTTTGTATTTATTTTTCAAATAAGACAATTTACAACAATTTTTCAAGATAGCTTTTCCATTGGAATACAAGAAGGAATGAAATTTATTCAATAAAATCTATAGAAAAATGAAAGACATGTGAATAAGGTTAGTCTTACTTTAAAATTTTAAAAATTTAGAAAAACACTATTTTGATATACACTTGTTACTAAAAGCGCAATTTTTTTTTATAACTTCTCATCCTTGAAGAGTTATTTGAATATATGTACTTCCCAATTAAATTATGTTTGGCCCTTGAAATTTGATCACTGCATGGCACCATGACATATGAAAGATATCATATCACAGAATATGTATAGTCATGCCCACATACGGGGTTGCTGAGCAGCTGCAGCGCCTCAGTCCTCTTCTTGCTACAACCCTGTGTTGCTGCTTAACTGTATTGGATGTCGCAAAGGCCACACTTGGAACAAATATTGTGCGTCGTTGAGAAGCATTGTAATGGAAAAAAGCTTCTGCTCGGGCCTACGATCGTGTGCGGTTGATGCCTCTACTTACATCCCCATTTCCAAATCCTGCTGAATTCCTCTGCATATTATTGCCCATAGCAAAAGGCACACCACAGAATAGGATTGATGCGTTGTTTATTTTTTCTATCATTATAACATCATATGATTAATTAACTCGCAAATTTGAATGCAGAGAGAAGTTTTCCCCTGAGCATTCGAGATTTCCATAGAAAGGGATGGCGAAGTATAAAATATGTAAATTTTCTGTACTTGCTAATTAACTCTATGTACATATTTTCTTGTCAAAGACCTGAGAAATGTTGTTATGTTTGCCTGACAAAGTATTAGGAATGAAATGGCAGGTTTAAGTTATTGTGATGCGTAAGAGTTAAGTGGCACTACAATTTGAGTGTGCTTAATGGTTAGGGAAAATTTTAGAGGTTAATATTCACAAATGGGCTAATTTTCCATGTGTTTTCTAGAAAAAAAGATTGGCCAATCTCCATTTTTTCTAAAAACAATTTGTCGAAGTTTTATAGGATAAAATTACTTTACTTTAAAAATCACCGAAAACTTACAAAGGCTAATTTAAAATCATGAAATCATGACTGTTATAATGTGTTAGATGTTTGATCTATCTATTTTAAAGCAGCTTTTTTACTTATTGTATTACACTAGTAGATATACAAAGAAAAATCTTGTTGAACCAATAACTCTAAATCGTTTTCAGGACACTCCAATGGCACGCAATGAATGGGTATGTCATGAAGACAATAGCAATAATGCATTTCATAAATATTTTTAATTTTAATAATTATACAGAGTAGTATCATCTATTCTCAAATATTTGTTATTTTGGCAATTACATGGATAAATGTGATTTATTTATAAGTATTTGTTATTTTAATAATTATATATTGATACGTGTGTTAGGGAATATTCGAACTTGAATTCATCAACTTAAGTATTAGGAATAATATTTTAGGGAAAACTAACCTTTATGGCAAACTAATATATTTTTGATATCTATTTTTTTAATTTAGTTGTGTTGAAAATTTTGAAAAAATGTTTATTATTTATTTATATGAGTGTAATTATATAAATTGAATAGTCGATAAACAGAGAATATTGCTGAGATTATAAATAATTATAAGAAATAAATAATATATCATTTTTATAACATAATATATAAATTTTAATATATATTATAATTAATAATATTTTTTTCTGGAATTTTAATTTGAAAATAAGGACATGAGACAATATCATGAGCCAATACCATGACTTATCAATACCACATGTCTAATATGACATGTGTTGATACAACATTTTCTTTAATTTATTAATTTGAAATAAATTAATTTAAAAACCATATATAATTGTTAGTTCTATATATATATGAAGACCCCGCAGACTTCTTGGGGATATTAGAAGCACCGTCAGCAATTGGACCCCAGAGTCCTATAACAACAACGTTCTCAACAAGTCGTGGACCATCTTGCCAGGTCTCCTTCTTTGGACAATCTAGAAGGAAAGAAAGAAACAAAATTTCAAAAATAAAAAAACCACCTTAGAAATCATATGGAATAATCTATGTCAGAATATCAAGGAAACTCTTACTTTGCATCGATGGAAAACTGAGGACTTTCTGACACAGCCACAAGAACTAAGCATATGGGCTAATTGGAATATATAGCTCCCACAAGCACAATTGAACTCCAATAGACCCCATAATGCAACTAGGCAGCCCTCACATTGGATACACCCCCAAAAGAGAGTGATCAAGTTAAATTTTGATGGTGCCTCCAAGGGCAACCCAGGCAAAGCATGATTCGGAGGCATATTCAGGAATCATGAGGGCCAACCCCTACTACTGTACTTTGGATCCATAGGATGGGACACGAACAACTTCGCGGAACTAGAAGGATTATGGCAAGGTATGCAGCTAGTTGATCAACACAATTTTTATCCCATACTTATAGAAGGAGACACTCAAATCCTTCTCAACATGGCCACTCTAATCCAACAAGGAAGAACGGCTTCGCGAGTTACCGACAGCTGGAGATTATTGGCTAGACTCAAAACTTTAGAGAAATGGATAAAAAACAGGAAAGCAATAACCTTTATTCATGTCAAAAGGGACAGTAACAAAATTGTTGATCTCCTAGCAAACATTGGAGTCGATCAGGACCAAATCCTACTTTACGGCCCTCTCAACATCATCGATGATCACAATCAACTGCAAATTTGCACTGACCTGGTGCACAAGGAAGCTCAACCCCCAGATGCAGGTGGGAATTAAGGCATTTAAGGACATGATACGGGGTGACGGCGGGAATGATGGCCACTTGGCCCCCTACAACCATTCCAAGACCAGCCTGATTAATCCTCATGGCACCTCGCAGGTGGCATTTAATGCCTGCTCTTGCCGAGGCAAACTCATCAACTACATAACCATGGCTCCGATGATTAAACCAATCATTCTTCCCTTGTTTCATTGCGTCTGCCCTTCACAAGCAGAAGCACTGACTGAGAGAACCACCACAGGACGCAGATGCTGGCTTGTTTGCTGTCTGGACTTGGGTAATGGCTTCCACCATTCCCATGCTAACTTCTGTTCTTATGCTCAGCACTCTGGCTTCCTCCATTCCCGTCAACACTCTGTAAATTTTGTTCAACATTCCTCTGTTATCCCTTCTTCCGCCCTCTCTGATTCTACAACTGCGCCTACCTCCAACATGGTCTGCCACCTTATGCGCAGCCGACGCGGTGGCACGCATGGTTGAAGCTCCCGCTCCTCTGCTTTACAAAGCCACAACTCGGCTTCCCCTTCCTCAGCTGAAAATCCCTGCCAATTCAGAGCTACAGGATATTATCCGAGCACTAGAAGTGGTAGAGGAAAAGCCTACCTCCACTGCTCCAGACGCGATGAGGTAGCCCTGTGCACTGCTACCTTCCCTCTGCCTCAGCATCATGTCCCCCATACGACGCAGTTCCGGTTCTGGAGCTCCATGAATTACTCAGTCATAGTCGCCACCGTCTCCATCTGCATTTCTGAAGAGCTTGAACCGCAAATGCCTGTGACTACTTCCCTGGAGGAGACAAATAGAGCCTGTCCAAGCCAGCACAAAGACAACATTGACGAGCTGAATGGCAATGGAGGCTGGCATAGAAGACTTGGAAAAGCCATTGCTGGCAGCTCGCATGATGCTTCAGGCACTCCCAGTGACATGCAGGTAGAGGACAACCGACTGGAGAACATGTCGTGCCCACAGGATACAGATGGCAGCAGGGAGGGAGATCGTTTGGCTGAGGAAGATCAACAGGCGGACAACTCGGATGACTGGGGGTGTCCTATCATGGAGGAACCCGCTCTGGATAACCTGGCGCCGGGTGTCACTCCCGACAGGTGGCAGTTCACTTAGTTCTAGTCTTTGTTCTGTCTTGCTTATGTGTCCTCATGGAAATTTGCTGGCTGGGCAGTCCAGTCAGGCCAATTTTTTGGTTTTTCTGGGTGTTTTTCTTGTTTTCAGGGTGGTTTTGTTGTTAGTTGATGGGATGATTTATTCAGGAACTTCTGGGTTAAATTTTGGTTGTTTAATGGACTGGTTTCCCCTGTGTAGGGACAGTCTCAAAATTTTTTGTATTAAGGCCAGAACCCTTTACGGCCAGGCTACGATGTAACTTTTTTGTATTATATCAATATATTAACATCACTTAGAAAAAACAAATTACGAAAGGGCACTTGTGTAGGGGTCTTGGATAGACGGTGGCACTCCTTGATGTGAAGTCATCCGTTCAATTCCCCACCTCGATCGGGGTGATATATTGGACATGATGAAAATGTAGTCCTATCAAACTTACAAAATAAAATAAAATATGAAAGGGCACTTATGTCAAAAGACGTGTTCTTTAGCCCTTGTGGTTAGTCAACTCCTATAAAAGAGAACCACGCAAGGGCTTGTAATCAACTTTTGAATACTGAATATTAATATATATTGTTTTATAGATAAATGAGTATGCAAGTGATAGATTCCAGTGAACAAAGTTTGCTTGTTCCAGTGGTATCAAAGCTTACCGATCTTTGGACATTTGCACAGTTGGTACTATTCTCTGTTCGTTGCCTCATTATTCGTATTGATTCTATGTTTGTTGTGCCATTAGCTTCTGTTGTCTCCACATTTTTCCTAGACGTCAAACTATTTTTGTAGTCACCTGTTTCGCCCGGTCACCAGTTACATAGCACTTCTACTCCCTGTCTATTGCTCCCTGCTCATCTGTTTCTTCACATCATTGTGACCCCTCCCCACGTTGCATCTATGTTCTGTTGTCGTCATTCCCCAATCCCACATTGTGTTCAACATCTTCATCACTGATTTCCCTGACTCCATATCTCAGTCTCGACATCCAACTCTAGATCACCCATGTTTTTTCACTAGTCCAAACTCTGTCCTGCACGCCAATCGTGTCGTCCCTTTGACATGTTGATGTCCCGACAATGACAATTGATACTAGCGTCTTTTGGTTCACTCATTCTAAACATTTAAACTATCACGTTTATTCAATCGACCGAGTCTGCTTTATTTATGCATTGTAAACTATCTAATATCAAATTATAATAATTATAATTATTATATAGTTAGTAGTTATAGTTATTCGATAAAGTTATATAATAATATATTTTTTATTATTTAATTATTAAAAAAATTTAAAAAAAATGTGTCAGCTAAGTAAAGGAGGAACATAATGGGAAGTAGCAATGATGATGTGAATTCAAGGAAAATTCAGGAGGAAACCTATAGCATGCCCAAGTGCCTTGACAATGTTGAAAAGACACAAGAGGAATTCAAAAAGGGCAACAAAGGATAATTAGTACTCAAGACCAAATGGAAATTAATGTGAAAAAAATAGAGAACATGATGTGTCAGTTTATAGGAGGAGTCAATCCACCTTTTAATCCCTTAAACACAAAAGAGTCACCACAAAGTCCCAAGACTCTAGAAGGTGAATTTTTCCCAAATCATGAATTTTCGTCAATGCACGAAGTCCCATGAATACCAAATATATAGTTCCAAGGAAGTCAACACTATACAAAGTTTCCTGAAAGAGACTACCACGAAATTAAAATGGAATTACCTAAGTACGTTGGTAAGGACCATAAGGGCACCACTGTGTGGGTATATAAAATGGATGCCATCTTCAGAGAAAACCCACTAATATGTGAACAATAGAAGGTTGTGATCACATCCAACAACCAAGAAGTTGAAGCATATGATTGGTTCTTATGGTGGCCCAACAGATGTGAGGCTCGTTCGTTTGATTGGAAATTTTTTGTGGAAGCCCTGCTCAAAAGGTTCCATGATGAAGAAGAAGATGATGTTTACAAAAAATTCATTCACCTCAAACAAAAAGAATCAGTTAGTGAATACACCCATGAGTCAGAAGTATTAGCTATAAGATAAAGGGGGTTCTATGGCGAAGAATTGCTAAGAATTTATAGGTGTGGGCATAAAGAGTATATTTGAGAAGAATTAAAACTATATAAACCCAAAACCATTGAAGAAGCTAGAAATGCAACAATAATTATTGAGTGAAAATATAAGCTCCATAAAACATCATATGCTAGTAATGAAAAATCAAACAACTATTCAAAAGGAAAGTCAACTAAGTCATCTTCATAAAACACAGGTAAGTACATTCCACCACCAATGCATGAAGGAGGAAAACAATGGTCAAATTTTGAAAGAAAAAAAGATGGAAAATGTTGCACATGTGGAGATAAATATTCTCTACGACATAAATGCACTATACAAAAAATTTACAGCTGCGAAGCAAAAGAGGAAGAGGAATTTTCAAAGAATAGCTCCAATGAAGAAAACGAGAATCCTAACCTAGATCCGGAAAAAGAAAACATGCCAAGAATTTCTCTGGCAGTTATCACAGGGATATCTCAACCACAAACATTAAAGAATAAAGGAAATATTAAGAAGCATAATCTTATTGTGTTAATAGATTCAGGAAGTAGACACAATTTTATAGATGTCAATGTCGTGAAAAGGCTACAGATGAAAAAAGAATAGATGAAGTAGGGAAGTGCCATAAAGTTAAAATGAAACTAAACGAATACAAAATGGAGTATAATTTTTATATAGTCCCCTTAGGAGGTGTATATGTCGTATTATGAGTAAAATGGTTGCAAACACTAGGGACGTATTTCACAAAACACAAAAAATAATTCATTAAGTTCAAAATGAATGGGAGGAAGTATTAGTTGTTCGGATTCCAAGTCCCACCTACCCAAATCATTTCTGCTCAGCAAATGAAGAAGCTTATCTGCAAGGAAGCTCCCGTGTTTGTCACACAATTCCAACAGTTAGAGTTATTATCGATGAAAGGAGTTCACCAACAGTATGGAGTTACATCCTTAATCCAGAGATATGACAAGGTATTTCAATATTTAGCGATAAAATTACCTCCTGAAAGGAAAATTGAACATATCATTAAAGTCAAACTAGATTCGACACTGGTAATGCAAAACCATATCACTACCCCCATCATCATAAAATAGAAACATAAAGGTTGTTACAGGACCTGTTAAAGTGTGGAGTCATTACGAAAAACAGAAGTCCATATGTTGCACCAGTAGTGTTAGTTAGGAAGAAGGATGGATCCTTCCGGTTATGTATAGATTATCGGGGATTAAAAAAAATTACTATTAAACACAAATTTCTCATTCCATTTATTGATGAGTTGCTAGATGAATTCTATGGTGCAAAATATCTTTCAAAATTAGATTTGAGGTCAGACTACTATCAAATTCGAATAAGATTAGAAGACGTAGAGAATACTGCATTCAGAAATCATGAAGGGCACTACGAGTTTAAGGTAATTTTTTTTGGATCAAAAAATGAACCAGCCACCTTTTAGGCAACCATGAATGAATTCTTCCACCCATACTTGCGAAAATTCGTATTAGTCTTCTTTGACGATATCCTCATCTACAACAAAATGTGGAAGGAGCACCTCAAGCATCTAGAAGAAGTACCTTCTATATTAAAGAAGATTCAATTTTATGCAATTTGTCCAAAATGCACCTTTGGGCAGAAGGAAGTTGAATACCCTACAGACACAGAAATGATATCTATATCTATATATATATATATATATATATATATACTGTGTGATTATGATATATATATAATATTTATATATATTATATATATATATATATATAATATTAAGCCGTTAATGAAAGCTACAAGATGCTATCTCTAGGTTTGTGTTCCTTTTTAAGGTGTTCATATACAATGAACCATATGGTTTTAACTTACAAAAAGAAAAGCAACACATATATATGTATCAAAAGATTATTGTTGGGTGGCTCACTTGAATCGATTCATAGCTCAGAACTTGAAAGGAACAACACATCCCCATTTTATCACTCACACTTTCTAGATCTACACATTCACTAAAACAGTCAACAAATAATATTATACCAAGAAGACAGAGTATAAAATACTATGCTCTGTTGCCAAAAAAGGACTCAAATATGAAAATTATAAACCAAAAAATAAATGAGAAGATCTATAAACCAAACAATAAATGAGCAGATCTATATGCTAGAGCTAAAAATGAGCAAAAGAAGAGGGTAATGGGATGAGTTAGTGGGCCCAACCAAGCAACTTGTTTTCTTCTGAAGAAGATTAAACCACAAATCTTGTTATAAACAAAGACGATGAGATGGAGAACCTGACATAGGCTTAGTATTAATAATAATCAATCTTTATATCACACAAAGATGTATCATAGTCTAGTGACCACTTGGAGCGATTCAGGATTTTAGAATAGCAACATATCATTACAATAGAACCATCAGCTTTAACAAGAGCCACAACCAGTTTTTTATAATAGTTATAGTACAAATATAGGCTAAAACTAGCGAGAGTAGTTGTAGAAAAAAACAAACACATATCATAGTATTCAATGGAGAGATAGGTCTAGTTGCACCACAATTGCACTTGTTTCCTAATCCTAGGTGCACTGAATATCTACTTTAGAGAGACTCAGAGATCAACCTCCAAATATAACTAAAGCTTCAACAAAATGCACCCACTTTGACCTAATTCACATTGATGTTTTTGAGAGAATATAGAGGTGTCCATTCTTTATGGTCCCACATGGCAATCTCCAAATATAGACAATGTACATACTCACTTCCTTTGGTTGCAGAGACCTGTAAATGGTGGAGGACCTATGTACTTATCATTAGAAACATTTCTAAATAACAATTAAGCTTTAAAAATGAATTTGAATTAAGGAATTTCAACATTATTAAAAATTTACCTCATAAATTTTAGAGAAATGTCTAATTAGGCATATTCATCCATTATTATATTAAAAAGGTTGTAAAGACATGGAGTAGAGAGTCCAAAAAAGATGGAAGGAAGGTAAAAAGAAAATCTAACATGAATCTACTTCACCTTATGTGAATGAAGTGTTAGGAATCTATACATGTATACGCATGTGTACATGTATATATGAATCTATACGTGTGTACGCATGCATGCGTATATGTATATATAGTCAACTGAGTAAATCCATAATATGAACATACTAAATATAGATTGTTTTGATGATGGTCACAATAAATCTAATATGGTATCGAGCTTACAAAAATTGCCCCTCTCACTCAATATCAACCAAACCATCTCTTAATAATCATCGAACCTTCTATTTGACCTCGTATGGTATTGAAATACTAGCAATAGGATATTGGTGACTTTTCTCATTCCTACATGCTTTTCACTTTTCTTGTTACGAACGAGGGAAACAAGCAATTTCGTATATATTCATCTCTTGATATATTATAAAAACCAACCTAGTAGTTAGTTGATTCTATATTAATTTCATAATGGCTTTGAATTTTTCCATTCTCATTTCTGAAATCATGTTGGCACATAAATTCGAATCAACTATTATTCTCTCAAATTGTGTATTGTGTGTTGGGCCTTTCAACCCTTTGTCGGCATATGAATGAAACTACTCATGAATTCGAGCTCAAAGAGAACTTGAATCAGACCTCACCTCAGGTGCTGTAGTATGGTAACATTTGAGTTAGGATTAAACGACGTCTCTAAGTTTACGTTATAACCATCTATTCAACATGTCGTTCATAGATTCGAACCTTTCATGGGATTGCGTATAACGACATGTAATATTAAAGGGTGGCAGTGGTAGTTATATAGAGATTTGAACCTTTCATTGGATTGATTGTAAAGGTATGTAATAATAATGCTGGCAGTGGTAATTAGATAAAGGTTCTCAATAACTACTCGTTAACGAGAGATAATATTTTAACATTTGGATAACTTCCACTAGTAGTAGCCCGTAGTGAGGATAGATAGAGTGGAAAAATTAATGTCTTAGTAACCATGAACAGATGGAGGGATTTCAACGGTTGTTGTCACCCTAAACTAATGCTCCTAAGTCACATCGTTATTTCATAATGATAGTAATTATGATATTCTACCTTAATGGTTGAATTTATCTCATAATGATAGTAATTATGATACTCTACCTTAATGGTTGAATCTATCTTACATGTATTAATGACTACATTTTATTAACTTCAAAGAACCTTATTATAATAGATGATTTCCTTGTTAATAGTCTACATTTCTTAGTGATTTGCTAATGTATAACCATTAACTATGTCAATGGGATGATAACATATCTTCATTATCTAACTCGGTATCGGTCTACTTATAGCTTAGAATGATAGGTTATAAACGTAGTGCTATGTTAATTGTCCAAGAATGTAGTGAGTTCAAAACCAAATCCTAGTACTTAAGATGTAAATCATGGGAATTATATCGATGTAATGCTTGTATGTATACCTCCTCTTAAGAAGAGTGAAGTTTAGGTAATAGAGACATGATAACCAATCAATTTATCTAATATTACCATATTAGATAATTCCAAATGTGAGTTACTAGGTTTATGTGGTTTCTTTGTACAAAAGGACTTTAATTAAATATTATGCTTAATTGGTCCATAACATATATATTACTTCATATAATGGTTAATGCCTCAAAATTATGATTACATAAAAGAATAACATAGTGTTTTTTTATATCCTGCTCGAATGATCAATAATTCTTATTGTAAAAAAAGAAAAGAAAAGAAAAAACATATGGATTGTAAATACACACACTTATTATGGTAGGAACGATTTAGGTAATAATTACGCCGTAAGGCGTTTCCCTCTGAAATCAACTTACCTCATTGCCTACTTGTCATTTTGTGCACCACACAATTAGATGTTAGACGATTAAACAAATTTCAAGTGTTAGATCAATGGCAATGGGAAGAGACATGGGCAGGGGCGGAGCTGTCTGCCTTGGAGCGAGCGGACGCATCTGGAGTAAATTTGGAATTTGACGGTCTTCCTCTGAATCATTCTATTCATGCCGAGAAGTTTCTGGTAGCCAATGCAGCGTAACACGGGGAGGCCCAGCTTAGATTCATTGCAGTCTCAGCGGCCCCATGTGGGCATTGCAGGCAATTTCTGCAAGAAGTTTGGGGTGTGCCTGAGATTAACATATTGATTGCTGATGAGCATGACGAGACCCGGTATTTGGTTCAATTGGATCTTCATATTATTTTGGGACATCTCCTGTAGCTTCATGACAGGGATAGCAGAATCCGAACTCATCATTTGTTAACATGTACCATTATATTTCCATCGTTGATTTCCTTCTTGATGTTTTTTCTTTTTTGTAGATGAAGCAGTTCTACTAGAGTTCCTGCCATTTAATAGAGTTGATGATATCAATTCCTCTGCCTTAGCATTACAAATCATTGTCTATGATTCTATCATATACAGTTTCATCTTACCTGATCATATCGAGCCCCATTAAGTGAACGACATTTATTATAGGCGATTCATGCTGGAGAAAGGGGTAACAGGACGCATGCTTTTGCATCATTCGACAAGCCTACAATGATTTACAATTACCTAAGCGAATGGGCTGTAGCAAACCTCCAACGATACCGATGGCCAGAAATTAATACTTTGGGCGATTAATTGAGTGAGTAAATGCAGATGCTATCCCGTAGCATGGCATTTGATTAACTTAACAACAAATATACACAGGCAACTTCTCTCAATACAACAAATTGGGCATAGTGCTGCAAAATGTGAATTTCACACCAGCAAACAGAGCCACTCACATTTATGTTCTATGAGAATTACAAGGTGGAATTTTTACCATTAATTGATTAACATAACCAGAACCAACCAAGCACATAACAATTAATCATACTGTACCAAAGATTACTACTTACATGGTTGATTACTACTTAAATAGGAAAACCAGCATTCAATGAGGATTTTAAAGGATTTTATTATATTATATTTAGGAAATTAAAAACCAATATTCAATACTTAAGGATGAGCTATGCACTGTCAGAGATTATGGTGCAATTTTACTCACTGGAAATGTCTGGCAGGCTATTTTGACTTGAGAGGAATCTTCGATCTTCGTGCAGGTATCTCATAGAAGCCCCTCATGCCTCTTCAACTACCCTTATTCTTCCTTTCTCTCCAATTATCTTCCTATCTTTTCATTCCAGCACCAAACTCTCTTCTTCTCCTTTCATTGCAGGACCAGACTAGTTGGTGCTGCACCTAGTCTCATTTTCCATCTCACAAGGCAAGTAAATCCTCCATTTTAAGTATTTCACTGTTCGCTACATAATCAAAAGTGGAACCGACATCGTTCTAGGAAATAGTTCGTACATTCTGATGACTAAGATTGCAGTAAACAAATATCATATCATTGGAGGCATTGATATTCCAGCCTGTTGAGATTGTTCATTCGAGTGTACCTTTCCAAGTAAATTCCAAGGTGCTAACAACCAAAAGTATACTAAATCAGTTATAAATTTTACAAAGATTTGATATTTACGCCGTAAGGCGTTTCCTTCTGAAATCAACTTCCCTCATTGCCTATCTGTCATTTTGTGCACCACATGATTAGATGTTAGACGATTAAACAAATTTCAAGCATTAGATCAATGGCAAGGGGAAGAGACACGGGCGAAGCTGTCGGCCTTGGAGCGAGCGGACACATTTGGAGTAAATTTGGAATTTGAAGGTCTTCCTCTGAATCATTATGTTCATGCTGAGCAGTTTCTGGTAGCCAATGTAGCGTAACACGGGGAGGCCCAGCTTAGATTCATTGCAGTCTCAGCGGCCCCATGTGGGCATTGCAGGCAATTTCTGCAAGAAGTTTGGGGTGTGCCTGAGATTAGCATATTGATTATTGATGAGCATGCCGAGACCCGGTCTCTATTGTATTTTCAAACTCACTTTAATGGCTTGGCATTCCGGTCTATGAATTCTCCTGAATTGAATCTTAAGTGTAATGATGGAGATGTGAAGGAAGATGCGTTGAACTTATGTAACGGTGATGTAGATGTAAAGGAGGAAGATATCCACAACCCTTGCTCTGAAGATTTGCATCAACTCAAGGTAGCAGCTCTTAAAGCTGCAAACTTGTCACATGCTTCATATAGTAAGTGTCCTTTTGGAATTGCTCTAATGACAACAAAAGGGGACATTTGTACAAGATTTTATATTGAGTCTGCAGCATTCAACCCCAGCCTTTTTCCCTTGCAAGCTGGTATTATTGCATTTCTTTGTCAGGATGGAGGAAACTATGAAGATATTGTTTACGCTGTCCTTGTGGAGAAGGAAGGAGCTGTTGTTCAGCAAGGTGATACCATTAAACTTGCTCTGCAGAAATTTTTTCCCAAATGTTCTTTTCATCTGTTCAACTGTTACAAGGAATGATCTGATCACACTCTTAGTCATTTCCATTTAAGATGAGTCAAAGGTTCTAGGATGATTACATCACAAGATTAGGCACGACAACTCAGTTGTTCTGACACATCTGTTCCAATATGTAATTAGTATCTAATATGGCCATATGCGAATTGGAATATACATCTTTCATGTGTCTACGTTACTTTCAGACAATTTTCAGGCAATAATGAACTCATTAGTCAGTCTACTCAGAAAAATCTAGTATAATGCTTACAAGCTCACGACTCTGTGCGTTGTGGATGCTTCTACCTATGTCGGCCTTTGGATCGCAAAAGGCCTTCTCCTCAGGGGTCACGAAGTACATGCGGCCATCTTTCAACGCAGAGGTGACCTTAGTGCCCCTGCCTTTTTTCAATGACCCAATAATCTTTATATACATTTTTGAGTTATGTCCTATAGAGAGAGTGTGTTTAGGAGTTTAGCAGTTTCTGGAATTATGTAGCTTTGAATTTTATGAAAGAGGTTGCGGAATTTATATCAGACTGGTTGTTGCCTTTGTTGTATGTTTTACAAGATGTCTGTGTGATCAGAAATAGTGTTCAGCCTTCGTGGTATGTTTTACAAGATGTCTCTATGTGATCAGAAATGGTATTCAATCTCACAGATAATATTGAATACTATCTGTGAAATAGGGAAAATTTCTAATTTCTGATATCTTTGTTTCATAGAAATCTTTAATCTTGTGGCTCGGGAGTAGCTATAGTTTTCATTGATTTTGATTCATTGCCATATTTCTTACTGTTTGAGTAAACCATTTACTATTGCAATTTATGATATCTTTGTTTCATAGAAATGCTTAATCTTGTGGGTCGGGAGTAGCTGTAGTTTTCATTGATCTAAACATTGAAAGCATAGTTCTGTAGTGCTTTTATAATATTCCATTTGGTAAGGGTTAGTTTAATCCAGTCAAATCTTTTATGTTTTGGTGTTTTTTTGTTATATTTTTTCGTTTAAGTCGTTGAAATTTAATAAGAAAGAGTTAGAATCACAAGTTTGAGTTGTAAAATCTACATAATCTAAATCTGCATAATCCAGATGTGTGAGTAGAAGGAATTTTCATAGTCTAATCTATTTATCTATTCCAAAAAAAAATATTTTATAATAGCAAAATCATAAATCTTACCGAAAATTATAACCCCAAATAAAAAAATCCAAAACACAAAATAATTAAATTGCACTTAATTAAAATGATTTTCAAACCTGTGTACAATGTTCATAGAGTTAGGGATTGTTCCTTGATCTTTTTTTTGAAGGAAAAAGGTCTTTAAACCTTTGTGCAATGTTAACACAATTCGGTTTTGTAGATCCTGATTCCTTAGGCCTCTATGTCAAAGTAAATTTGTCTGTAGTGTAAACAGAGAAGGCTCATATATAGGGTAATTTTGTATATAGAGATTATCCACTGCACTTCATGCCTTCGCAGACCAACCCTTCCTGCTAGCTGTAGTACCAGTATGAGTCTTGAGAATGATCTGTCACGCATGAGATGTTGTCCTCTGAGAACAGAATCAATGTAAACAGGGTTTTTATGGTATGCAAAATGATATAGGAGTCTCACTGGTTCACGGGCAATCCTCACAACCAAAAACAAAATTTGTTTCCAGTTAAG
>APFE030287223.1:1794-17318 GCA_000404065.3 Pinus taeda | reverse complement strand
AAGACTCACTGAAATGACAAAATTTGACCTTGACACATCAAAATCACTTTGTAAGAGCATATTTGATCACTGGAGGAAGGCTGGAAAGACTGACACTAACACCGTGCATGTAGTATCAGATATTAGGCCCTTCTTCTTGTTTACAACAGCTTGTCCTGCGACTGGTGGAGCGGAAGCACCCGCAGTCTTCTTTGATTTCTTTCCCATCATGCTCAAACTCCTGTCTATGAATGAATTCTGCACAGAGAGGCAATTGTGCGTAATACAGAGAGATAACAATGAAAACTTGCAAGTGACAATAACATATGAATAGGTGCACAATAAGTTATTCAGCATTTAAAACGAGCGAGGAGACAATCCATAGAAAGATTTTAAGACATGATCCCATTAATTGGCCGTATAAAACCTGTCATCTTTTAAATGCCCATTAAATCATTATTCGGGCGAATAATCCCCTTAAGCATCCAATGGACGCTTTGGCGGCTGAGCGCAAGTGATCAATCTTTAAATATGAACGAATTGAGCTATCCCATCACTTAACGGCTTTTTATCGAAAACTGCACTTTATCGCATCGCATCGGGTGTATGACAAGCGCGTCTTAACGATGTGTATTGGATACCGCCGATCGCCGAATGTGATATCGCATCGGCGAAAAGCTTTGAGCGCATCAAGACTCAAGTGGAAATAGACCGCCGATCGCCGAACGCCGATTGCGCATCGCATCGGGGCAAATGGCATAGGGCGCTTTGAGGTGTGCATTGGATGTTGCCGATCGCCGATTGCGATATCGCATCGGCGGAAAGCTTTGTGCCACTTATATATATTTCTTATGTCATTGCGATATGCGATCTTGCGATCGCTTTATCGCAATGACCAAGATTCACTTTATTTCTTTAAATGGGTTTGTTCAAAAAGGGTTTTATAAACGCATTCATTTGATTATCGGACTTTTTGAACAATAAAATTATTGATATCAATTTCTCTTTAAAGGGACCCATTTCATAGGTTGATGTTTTATGAATAAAAATGATATGAAATGGGGGGTTGTTTGTATAGCACAACACACCTCAAGCACATATTCCTCTCGTCATCGACGTATCTTTGGTTGGAACTTTGTGGCTTATCATTTTGACTTCGTTCCCCCTTAAGTGAGGAATGACATTCTTCACTTCAAAGCAAGGGAATTCGGGGATTGATCATACTTTTTCTGACTCTAAAATCAGCAGCAACACCTTTAGGTGGACTGTGGACCCAGCCAAATTTCGAAAAAGGAGGCTTTCCTTTATTTAGTAGATGTGCACCATCAGCTATAAACCTTACACCACATGGTCATTCGTGACAAACAAGTTGACAATTATCAGTTATTTGCAAAACAAGAGGACATTAAGCTAATATCTTGGATATTAGATAAAATTTGGATGACATCGTGGCCAAATTAACACGAGTAGAGTGTTTTTTGGTGTTTGACCCCGACTCTGGATCAAATACGCATCTTGAAGCACAAGTAGTCATCAACGATCCAATAGAGATTCTGCCCTAAGGAAATTCCAACTACCTCTCTCCAGTTATCATATCAGATTAATAGTTTCTCATGGTTCTTCGCATTTCATTTTGGAAACAAGTTATGCCTAGCTTTTCTATGCTTTTATCATTTTCATGGTGTTTTATTATGCCATATGCAAACACTAGTTTTTGTTTGGTTTTCTCTCAACACACTTATGTATGTAACTCTTTATGGGAAATGCCTTGTCTACCTAGCTTGACCTTTTGTAAGTTTTTGTAAATTTTATGAACAATTTGGAAGTTAATTTTGGGATCTATGGTTGTTATTGCAAGGGTATAAAATTGTTACTGATAGAAATGGTGAACTTTGTTTCTACTACTAGAGTAAGTGATCCTAGAGAGTTTTTGGGGAATAGAAGCTATCAATTTGAATATCAATTTTTTAGTAATATAAATATATCTACGAAGCTTAATATAAAATAAAAAATGTTGTTGGCTAATGTTCTTGATACTAAAATGTATTAAAAAGTGAAAAACTGATTCACCCCCCTCTCAATATTTCCAACAGTTGGCATCAAAGCATGTTATCCTCTAATAGTCTAATCACTGAAGGGAAGACTGTGAACAAATATGGATAATATGGAAGGTATCTCTTCAAGGAAAATTTTGATGTTTGATGGAAATGATTATTCACTATAAAGAAGTTGCATGGAAACCTACTTGAAGGCTTTAGGAATGGATGTTTGACTCTCCATCATAAATGGCTACAAAGTTCCTAAAAATCCTCCAACTAATCTTGACAGGTTCTTCAACCACAAAAAATCTCTTCATGCCATCACGGGTGGATTCTCAAGAACCATTAAGTCCAAGGTAATGCCTTGCACCATAGCCAAATAAGTTTGGGATAAAATTAAAAATCTTTATGAAGGTGATGATAAGGTCAAGGAGGTCAAAATTAAAAAATAAGAGTAGAAAAAGTTGTCATCTTCATTCTAGTGTTAGGAGAAGAGTTTAAAGATCTTTTGATCATACAAAAGGACCTGAGATCACTTCTGTTGAGATACGATGCCAAGGTATTTTCCATAGAGGAAACCAAGGACTTGACCATGATGACAATGGAAGAATTACATATCACTCCTACAACATACGAAATGAGAATAGATACAAAAGATAGACAACCAAACATTGAAGCAACCTTTAAAGCCACTAAGAAGACATGAAACAAAGAACTCAAGATAGAAGATACACAAGGCAATCAATCAAATATAAAAGAAGATAATTTCATTAGGAAGCTCAAAAGAGGAACCATAAAAATCATAGGTAAGTTACATTTTAAATGTTTCGATTGTGGCATAATAGGTCATTATACTAAGAGATGTCCTTTTAAGGAAAATAAAAACTTCCACAAGAAAAATCTTTATTATATTTAGACAAAAACTCTTCAAATGAAAGTGATATAGAAGAACCAAATGAAAGAGAATTTCTCTTCATAACCTAAGAAAATGAAAATAGTGATCATGATGATGAAGATGTCAATGATTCAGATGACGAAGAACCAAATATGAGAATAGATTCTTTCTGGGAACTCATAAAATAGTCATAGACCAAACATGAAAATGAAGATATTCAAGAAAAATTGAAGAATAATGAAAAGGAAAATAGCAAGCTCAACAACAAAAATAGAGAATTGGAAAGCCTGCTTAAAAAACACGATGAAGAAATTATCTCCTTAAAGGCCCAACTTGAAGAAGAAAATAGAGTTAAGCAATAAAGGATCGAATGATGAAGACAAGAATATTGCAAGAAGATGGAAGAGGAAATTGTTACATCGAGGGATGGACTTGATAAAATCAAAAGGAACTTGAACAACTCGCTATTACTGTATACTATACTCAATTTTCAAAGATCACTAGACAATAAAACATGCCTTGGCTATACAGGTGCATATTTAAGCAATGAGGACAAAAGCTCGAGTGACGAAACTAAAAGTATTCATGTTGATCATTCCAAGAAGACCCATCACAAGGATCGATAATGGATTGAACCTCCTTCAAGGAAAAAAAAACTTCAGAAGATCATTCTACTCTCCCAAGGGAAATATCTTTCTTGGGCACTTTCTTGGGCACTGTTACTCTTGCGATTTTTTTTGGCATAAAGCAATTCATTGTAAAATCAATACAAGATGCAATTATGTGAGTAGGAATGATTATGGATATAGATATAGAAATTTCCATGGATCTACCAACATAAATTACAATCCATTTGAACCAATAATGAATCAAAATTGTATAATACAAGTGCAATAATATTGGTCACGAGGCACAATATTGTAGGCTTGTGAAAGAGAATCCTCTAATCATGCAGACAAAGAATCCAACTATGACATGGAAAAAGAGAAAGAATAAAAAATACAATATAGCATTAATTGCTATAGGTAGAGAAGATAGATGGTACATAAACAATGGATGCTCGGCACATATGACAGGAGATCAAAACAAATTTGTCAGCCTAACAGAAAAAAGTGACTTTGTCACATTTGGAGATAACTCTTCTATCAAGATACATGGAAAAGGTGTAGCAAGTCTTGGAAGCGAACATATGAAAACACAAAGTGTTTTGCTTGTTAAGGATTTGAAGTACAACCTTCTCGGTGTTGGAAATATGTGTGATCAAGGGTATAATTTCTTGTTTGACTCTTGGAAGTGTGAAATTATAGAAGACTCAGGAAGATTGATTGCAACAACTACAGGAAGACCAAACAACATATATGTTCTATACCAAGCAGAGTGAAAGAAAATTGCAACCAAACAAAGGAGCCAAAAGAACAACAAAGAAGGAAAGGGCAAGAAGACAAAAGTAGTGTTGAGTGACATATGTTTAGGGGGAGTAGCCCCAAAGACATAAGTCACCCTTTTCCATTGATGTCAAAGGGAGAGAGAAAAATAAGTGTAGCATGGAGACAGGGGAAGCATACATGTTGGCATCAATGACAAAGGGTGAGATCCTTCGATGAAAGTTTTCATTGATGTCAAAGGGTGAATGAGTCATTGTTGAGAAATATTATCATTGATGTCAAAGCCCTAATCTTAGGGATGATTCCCTAGATTTGGGATGATTAAAGTATGTGATAATAGTTCAAGAAGCCCTAAAGAAAAAAAGGGTTTAAACCCTCAAATGCAAAACTGACAATCAAAAGAAAATCAACGAAAATGTGGTCCTATACAAAGAAAAATTCAAGGAAGGATTATCATCACGTAGCCCTCATCAAGACATATCCAATGGTATATAGAACTCCCTCTAACTCTTCAGAAGATAGATGTTTTGGATTTTTGATGCTCCATTTGGATACCCTATCTTTGAATGCCTTTTTACTCCATTTACATATCTCAAATGGAAGTGTAACATATATGGTTGGAAAACTTATTCCAAGACCTTTCCAATGGTATATGGAAATCCCTCTAACTCCTCACGGTTGAGGAGAAATACTTTTTTGAATATTAACTATACATTCTTCTAGTTGTATAAGTGAGCCCAATTAGTTGACAAGTCGGCTTAGTCTAGACCCCAAATGCACTATATATATGCATGAGGAGGACCTCTGGAAACTCACTCAAGGAAAATTCAGACATATTAAAACAAGCAAAGAAAAGAAGTTTTTTTGGGGTTCATATCTCATGGACGAAAGTGAGGAGAGCACAGATTGGGGAGGCTGTCTATAGAGGAAATTTTGGCACATTTTTAAAGCATTTTGACATAGCTCTTGAAGTTCATTTTCTCATCATTCTTGTAGAAGTTTAGAGCATATCTTGAAGTTATATATATATAACGTGTGTTCCTTTGATGTGATGTTATTGGTTAATGTTCTTGATACTAAATTGTAAGAAAAAGTGAAAAAATGATTCACCCCACCTCTCAGTATTTCTAACACATGGAATAATTGAGATGTGAGATGGTTTAACTCGACGATGATCCAATCTATACAGTAAATCATTTGGATCTTAAATGCAAAGTAATGCAATATAGGTCGAGACTTAAATTCCATGGTAGATCCAGTCCATTCCACGGGGCTATGGATATGGGCAGATTTGGACATTAATTCTCCTCTCGGGCATTGAAATTTATGGTTCGATATCTTGCCAGTATTTATGAAGGGGACTCTTGGGAGCATCTCACCAGAATCAGTTGCTTTGAGGTTGTTCTTGTGGACAAGCAAGATGAGTATTAAGAGGAAAGAACTGGCAACCTTCAAGGAGCAAGCTGAGGATAAAACTAGGAGTTTTGGTGACAATCTTTGGATAGCTTGTCTAAGGAAATTATGGAGGTGATGGAAATCTCCAATAGATGACTGAAACTACCAGAGAAGGAAAAGGAGGCAAGGTTTCAGTTGTTGGAAAAACAATGTGACTGGCTGCAATCCAAGCTAGACGAGAAGTTGGCAATTCAGGAAGTCAAGTTATTAGTGTTGAAGCTTCAAGTCAATGGGATGGACACCCCTCCAGTTGTTGAGCTTGATCTCAAGCTGACAACCTGGGAAGTAGGAACTAATGCGCAAATGTCCAAATTTCCAATTGTAGAGGTGCATGAAGAAGTCACATCTAGCGAGACAAAAGAGAACTTGGTAGTTGCTACAAAATCCGAGCCCTCCAAGCCTTTTAAATTTCCAATGTTTAATATATGTATTGCAAGTATGCACTATTTTTGGGAGTTTTTGTAGAATTTACGGAAGATATCAACATAAAATTGTAGTCCAAAAGCCCACAAAAACAAGAAAATTATGTTATGGTTATCTTGGAATATTAAGCCTTTAAAATAACAAAAAAATGTAAATGGTTTTAGCAATGCAACCAACTTTCAATAATATAAATGATAACAATTTCATTAAAAAACAATATTTTTTAAAATTTTCATTTTAAAAAAGTTTATTTGATAATTTTTTTAAAGAATATAGGCATATTTTTGGTTTTGTTTTATAATTTTATTTATTTTAATTATTTTTTTTTTCTAATATTTTTTAACTCGCTTTTAGTTTTTATTTTAATTTTCTTTGACATGTGTATAATAAATTAACCTAATTTTTTTTCTAGTCCACTATATTATATTATTGATTTTAATTGGTTTGTAAAATTATATGTTTTTTCAATTATTTAATTTGCTCTTAAATTTTTAATTTTTTAAATAAATAAATTAGAAAGTTGTGTTACATCATTTTTTTAAAGATGTTTTTCATTATTTGTGTACATTAACAATGATTTTATATACCATAGTTCAAAAGTATTGCAATTTTAGTGCTCCATTGAAAATGGATCAAATTTTCTTATGTTGAGATCTCAAAAGAGTTACACTTTTAGTCTTAAAAAATTGTTTTTGGTAGAATTACTCCTTGATTCAGATGTTGATTTTTAATGTTTTTCTATTCATGATATTTGGTTTATAATCCATTGAAATTTTAAAGCTTCTGTACTCATGATAATTGTTTTTAATTCAATGGTTGAAAAATGTCAATTTTAAAGTTTTTTGGACTTATGTTATTTGACTTTTAATACCATGGTTGAAAATTATTCAAATTTTAAGGTTTTCCATGATCATAATTTTTATTTTTAATGCTTGGTTGAAAAATGTTGGAATTTTGATCCTTAAAAAAAGAGTGATGCAACATCACCACTTTTTTATTTCAAAGTGTTTTTCATATTTTTTGTGCAAAATAAGGGGGTTTCAAGCTACACTTATTGTTTTGAAGTTATAGTTCTATTAAGTTGGTAACATTGTTTTATACATGTTTACTTCCAGTGGCATGGGTGCATATCATATCTTTTCACAGTCATCATAAATACTGTATATCTCATTTTTTCTTCTGCTTTGTTGAACTAAGGCACATCGTATTTTTCATTTTTGTCGAATTTTGACAATTCCAATTTTGCTCAGGGATGATATGCAAATATTGGTTGGCTATATGGCGTGTATTGGTTTTGGATCATCATGCCATGAGTAAGTATATTCAATTGGGGATTTGGAGCAATGAGGGTTTTGAAGTACATTTTTTTGGGAGTTTAATATGTTAGCTATGTTTGGTGAATTGAAAGCCTATAAGGCATTTTGTTTTGGACATGTTGTGTTTTGCAATGGGGTAAGATTGATTAAAAACTTTTCTTGTAATTTAACATGATTTTTTCCAACCAATGTCTTGAGCTTTGTTTGATCATCTTGTATGACATTGAAATTTTGATTCATCTATGCTTCTAACTCTGTGTGCTTCTCAGTTAATTCCCTTTGGGGTGCTTTATGTTGTTTATCCCTCTTGGTCAAGTTTATATTGAATTCACTCTTAGTCATTGTCATCATAATTGGTCGGTTTTCCAATCTATTTTGACTAAAATAAACTATTTGCACAATTGATTGTCAGGGGTTGCTAGGAGAAGTGGACAAGGACCTATAGAGAGTTGGGAAGGTAAGAGGTTGAAGACGATGCAAAACATGTGAAAACACACAAGGAAGATGACTGAAAGGCATCAACAACAAAGTAGGGGAATCAAACGATGGGATGTTGACTATCGTGGGCAACAAGGTGTGACAATTATGTGTAAACAATGGCACAAAGTGACACATTAAATGGCAATGCTGGAACAATGGATGATGACAACACCAAGAACATGATTGTACATTTGCAACTTTGAACACTAGCTACATGTACATTTGGCTTTTATACCAGTTGGTACAAAGAAATTAAATAATTGATTATATATATATATTATATAATTAATACTATATTATATATATTATATATATAATATGAATTTACAATGATGACTTATTATAAATACCTAGGTGGGAAGTCTTTTCACTAATGGGTGTTTTTTTGACAAGACACATCTATTCATTAACTAATTAAATAACATTTACTTTTTTTTCCTTGGAAAAAAGTCATAATTTCTATTGATAGATAAGAAATTACATTTTGTAGATGTCGAGGCATATGCATATGGGGCAAGATTGTTGGTCAGGAAATATATAGAAAATGGTCCAAAAAAGGCTAGAAAAGCATAACAGTTGTGTCTCCACGCAGGGAGTTTGTAATCAGCTATATTGTGTCTCCAAAAATATTGTGTCATCTCTTCACAGAGAGATTTAAACAAAAACTATATACTGGATAACAATAATAATTTGTATGTTCATATATGAAACTAATATATACAATAATAATAAAAAAATGGGCTTATAGCCCATTCTGTCCATGTTCCAAAAAAGGTCTGTGATAGTATTGATGGAAGGTTCCATCAATTTCCTCCTGGATCAGCCAGTCATTTTCCTGTCTATGCGCTGCCGCTTTGGATAGCTGATCTGCCCCGGTGTTTTGCTCCCTGTAAATGTGATGACAGATAAAGGAATCAAATGAAGTTATCAATCTCTGTGCTTCATCAAGTATATGTCTCAAAGAATAAGCATTGCAATGGGATGCATTATTAATCCAATTGCAAACAATTTTGGAGTCACCAAATAACTGTAGATGTCTACAGCGTTGTTCTAGAGCAAAGTGGATGAGATGTTTTGCAGTATAGAGTTCAGCATAATTATTAGTGCCCCTGCCAAGGTTTATTTGAATCTTAAAACAGTGAGATTCCTTTAGGAAAAGGATGGCTCCCCCTCCACATCCTGTTTCTTGTGCGGAGCCATCAAAATAAGCCCACGGGTTTGATTTGTCAATGGATTTCGGGATAATGGTGCAGAGAGGGGGGATGGAGTCCTCCTCAGGAATAAGATCAAAATCAGTTATAGTATGGAGCAGGATGGTTGGCCAATGGGGGGCTCTTTGGTTGAAAATGGAATGGTTTCTGGCAATCCAAAGAGACCAGCAGGCGAGTAGGGGCATGTTCCTAGCTTTTCCAGAATGGTTTTGACACCAAGAATTCCAGGCCTGCTGAAAGTTGGGCCCTTGCCAGGCTTTTAGAGAGGGGTAATGAGAGCTAATACAATTCCAATAAGCGAGAGAGGATGGGCATTGAAGGAACAAGTGATCAGTACTCTCCTCGCTATTTTGACATAAATGGCACCAAAAAGGACCATTAAAAGCTCTCTTCATCAAATTGATTCCTGTAGGGATCTTATCAAAAAGAATATTCCACAGCAGAAGGCGGGACCGGGGTGCCGCCTTTCGTTTCCAGAGTAATCGCCAAACTGGGTTGATGAATTGAGGCTTGTAATGCTCCATGAGTCTGATGTAGTCCTTTTTTGGAGAGTACGAACCGTGTTTAGCGAAAGCCCATATGAGCTTGTCCGGTTCATCTGTCAAACGTATGTGTACCTGTGAGAGAACTTCAATATACTCCTGCCAATCCCGTTGCCAAGGTTCGGGAATATCCAGATCTCGGGACGATTTCCAAGCCTGTCGAAGAAAGGAGGAATTATTCCTATCTCCAATATGTTTAATGTGTATGATGCCCCTGCTGTTGAGGTGCCTAATCAAATCTGCTGGTAGTCTGTGTGCATTTCCACAGCCCACCATAGGATCAGTGCCGATGCGAACAACATTTCCTTCATTTACTCTCCAAGTGATGCCTTCTCGAATTAGTGGCAATGCATTCAAAACTGCCTTCCAGATGTTGGAGATATTATGGTTGTTGCCATGGACCTGTCTGAACTAGTCCATCAAATTCATTAGCCAGATGTATTTTTCTTGTGCAAACCATGCCCAGAGACTGTTGGAGGTGATAAGGTGTCAACTGAGTTTTGCAGCCAATGCTTTTGAAAAAATATCTAGTCATTTAATACCCCATCCACCCCATCTCTTTGGTTTGGAAATTTTGTCCCAACTGACCCAAGCGAAGATTTTGCCTAGTTGATTGCCCCTCCATAAGAATCTGCAGAATATACTTTGAAGCCTGTTCAGAATACCTTTCGGTATCCAAGCCAGGGTCATCTAGAAAACAGGAGTAGCCTCGATTACAGGTTTTATAAGGGTTAATCTACCAGCACGGGATAAATATTTAAGGTACCATACCTAAAGGCACTTTTCCACTTTAGCAATGAGCCACGTCCAATCTGCTATCCTGTAGCCAAGGGGCTTGAGCCTGAAGCCCAGGTACTTTAAACCCTCTTCCAGATTCAACGGGGAGTAAGGGAAACGCTGTGAGGTGAAAATGGTCTCATGCTGGGAGCATCCAAAGGTGGTCATAGTGGACTTCCCATTATTCACAGTCATATCAGTTGCCTGTTGAAAGAGATTGAATATATTCTGGAGGGCTATAGTGTCACCAATGCTGCCATTTAGGAAAATGAGAATGTCATCCACGAACAAAAGGTGGGTCAAGTAAAAATTCTCTGAGATCTTAATGTCAACCAGTTGATTTCTATTGCAAGCTGCAATGATTAATCTGCTTAATCCTTCCATGATAAGTAAGAAGAGAAGGGGGGAGAGAGGACATCCCTGTCTGAGTCCTCTTTCCGATAGGAAGAAAGATGTGGGTTCTCCATTTAGTAAAACACTATAGTAGTCTAATATAGAGCCAATTTGTGCGATCAAAAGCCTTCGAGAGGTCTACCTTCAATATCATACCTTTCTGCTTCTTGGTCTGCATAGTATGCAGGAGCTCTTGGGCAGTGGTGATCGCCTCATGTATCTGTCTATTTTGAAGAAAAGCAAACTGTTTTGCGGATATATGTCTGGACAAGATTGGCTTCATACGATTTGCAATGATCTTTGCAATGATTTTATACAGGCAGTTGCAAAGTGAGATGGGTCGGAAATCATTGAAAGAGGATGGGAGAATGGATTTCAGGATGAGGGCTATGAAGGTGGATTTGATTGCCAAGGGTAATTTGCCCTTTTTCCTGCAGTCCTCCACAATCTTGAGGAGATCGTCCCCCAGGATATCAAAAAAATCTATGTAGAATTCTTGGTCCATCCATCAGGTCCGGGGCTCTTATCTTTCTTGAACCATTTTAGAGTTGCTTCCAACTCTTCCTTTGACACTTCCATCATTAGATTCTCCCAATCTTCCTGCTGCGCAAACCTGGGGAAGTGTTCTGCCACCCGCATGATTTCCAAGATGTTCACCTCTCTAGGTGCCTTGTAGATGTTACAGAAGTGCTCTTTGGCCAATCTGGCTAAATCTTGCTGTGTAGTAGCCAAATGTCCCTATGCACTATGAAGTTCCCAAATAGTGTTTATAGCTTTTCTTCCATTAGCAAATTTGTGGAAAAATTTTGTATTGTTATCTCCTTCAGTTAGGCAGATTTCCCTGCTTCTGAGTCTCCAGCTCTCCTCCCTTTCTTTCAGGATATGAGATCGCTTCAAGACAAGGGAGCTATAAAGATCTTTATGTTCTTGAGATAAGAAAGCGCTGTTAGATGAGTCCTCAAAACAGGCAATGGCCAGTTCTGCCTCCTTCAAAAGATTGTCATCATTTATCTGTTTCTGATGTGCCCACCTTCTTGTCATCGCCTTGAGATCTGTCAATTTCTTGATGAAGCCAGCAGTATGATCCTCACGTTCCAAGATGGGGTTGGATTGCCAGAAATTTTTTACTAATTGAATATAGGAGGGGTCCTTTAGCCAGGAGGCATTGAACTTGAAAGGACTTTCGATTTTCTGGGTAGTGTCTGCCAATTCAAAAAAAATAGGCTGATGATCTGAAATACCTCCAGTACCCACCCACTGCCTAATGCGAGAATGGGAGGTTAGGAAGGCTTCCTTAATAAGGAATCTGTCCAGTCTTCTTGCAAGGTTGTGATCACCACTGCGATTGTTAGTCCAAGTATACTGAATCCTGGCGGATGGTATGTCAACCCACTGGTGCTGTTCCAATAAGGCAGAGATGGTGTCCGAGAGTCCATCGACTTGAGCCAAGTGTCCCCAGGATTCACTGAAACCCAGCGAAAAATTCAAGTCCCCTCCTAGTATGATATTGTCTGCTTGCATGAAGTGAGAGTCGAGGAGGGACCTCCAAAATGTTGCCCTATCCATACATGGACCATATACATTCATAACACAGATTTCAGTTTCCAGTGCGCGGGCAAAAATGTCCATGCCCAAAAAACCTCTACCTCCCCATATATTCCTGAGATCCATTGTTTTGTTGCAAAAGCCAATAACAATACCTCCAGATCTTCCAGATGCATCTAGAGCATGGAAAGTCCAGTTTGACAACCAAGAGTTAAGAGTAGGAATGAGAGTATCAGCTGGGGAGAGGGTTTCTTGTAGAAAGATGATGTCCAGCTGGGAAGAAGTGAGCAGTCTCCTAAGGGCTAGCTTTTTGGGCTGGCTAGCAAACCCTCTGTAGTTAAAGGATAAGATCTTCATGGAGGGTGAGACTGAGGGCCATTCCTAGCTCTAAGGGCCCTATCAATGGTTTGCTGACGACCGAGAGCAACTTCTTCTGTGATGGGCGACCCCTGGACGATTTCAAGGAGGGAGGGAGCACCGGGTCCAGCCCAATAGCATCGAAACCCTTATCCTTTGATCTCGAACGGAGAGAGTACTGGGGGGAGACAGGGGGGAGGGAAGGGGGAGGTATGGGAAGGAGGATGTACACAGGGAAGGGAGACAGGGGTCAGTAATAGGAGGGGGAAGGGGAAGAGAGCAATTGAGGGAAGATTGGGGGATGTCGCCTAGGGATCGAATGATAGACGAAGAATCCAAGGCAGGAGTATTTGGGATGGGCGAAGCCATGCATGAATGAGATGCAATATCATGCGAAATATGAGATAGGAGGAGATGTAAATAACATACCTGAAGACGAGGAGAATTCCTTCGCAAGTCCAGTGCTAGCAGTAGGAGGAGGTGAGCGTGAGACAACAGTATGCTTGTCAGGGGTCTCCTATGCAGATATACCCTGAAGGGCTTCTGCGTCTCCTTCGATGTTATCAGGTACCGTGTGTTCATCCCGCCGAGAAGGGTCTCCACTGAGCTTCGCAGCCCCCAAACTCTGTTCAGCCCCCCTGTTCTTATGCAAAAGAGGGCAATCCCTGTAAAGGTGTCCAACTTTGTGGCATCTGCGGCAGCGATACAGGATGCCTTCGTAGTCTCTCCACGGTATTGTGATGAACTCCTGTAGGCCTCCTCTAGTATCAAGATTTACTAGAATGTGAGCATATGCCATCATGCCCGTGAACTGATAAGACTTATCATATTCCATGTAGGTGCCGAGAGCGTTGCCAATCCTCTTGAAGATGTCTTTAGACCAATATTGTAATGGGAGGCCTGGGAGTCGAATCCATACCGGTCTAATGCCAATTTTCTCAGTCTCTGGATCAAAAAGAGGCGTCCATCGTTTCAGGAGCATAGGGGCGTGTTCAAAGTGCTAGTAGGAGGATAAGACCCAATTTGTGTGGTCGGCACAAGCGAATCTCAACGTGAACCATCCTCTCACAAAAGTCTGCACGAAGGGGATGTCAACGAGAGGGTGACCCCATACCTCCGCTGCCCAAAGCTTCAAACGGGCTGCTGAGTAGCTCCGACCTCTGATGCAACCGACCAAAACCCTGTCTACAAAATCCATAGTCTCTCCCCACTAAATGTCCTCTTCTGACCTTAGGAAGATATCTTCCGCCCTAGATTTGAAGCACTTGTACTTCTTCTTGGTCCCCTGTGGAGGAGGCGGCTACTGTGGTCGATCTAGAGCGGGGTCAGAGTGTTCAGGGAGGGGGTTAGGGTTAGACGAGGAGGGGGGGATTGCCGAGAGGGGATGGTAGAGAACCGGCAAGTGGCGGGACAGCAAAGAAACATCCAGATGGAGGTGCGAAGGATACCTGAGGGTATAAACCGGAAGTACACGTGGATACCGGTAGAGGGGGTAGCTGCCAGGTCAGTTCATCAGTAACCAGGGGAGCCAAATCTGGGTTAGGATTCAGGTAGTCAGAGATAAATCCCAGGGAGGCAAGGGAAGCCGGGGGGGGGTAGACAGCGCTAGCCAGGTAGGAGGGTCATTCGAAAAGATCACAGGGATCGTATGAGAGGGTTCAACCAGAGAATAACCAGGGCTATTAATGCCAGATGACGCGGGAAATGAGGAGCGCCAGATGGAAACCCCTTCCAGGGGGTCAGCAGAGTAATCCACGGCATCAACGTCGTCCATGTCAACAGCTATTCTCGGAACAGTGGACACCTCAGAACAGTGGGTAGCGGAGAGAGAGCCAGTTAACCCCAACCTAACCACCAAGATACCAAGTGAAGACCGCAGATAGAGACTGTCGGCGAAAAACGGAAAGTAAACCCCCCACCGACCCGGCAGCTCCAAACGCAGTAAGGTAATAACACCACAACAGAGGGTATCGACGAAAAAAGTAATCCGCGCCAAGGGGAATAAACGTCATGCAGGGAAACAATGGTCCTCCATGGTCCTGCAGACTGCAGAAATATCAAACCCTAGCCGTAACCCTCACGCGCCATCTTCATCCCCTTATTACTAAATCTTAATCCTAGACCAAAGTGCACGCTATTAAATAACATTTATTATTTTTATAACAATAAATTATTGAAGAAATTCCCAACTTTTATACTTTGGTTTGGGCCTCCCTTTTTCTTAGAGGATAGATCTTGTGCATGTAGACAAACATCTTGTTGATGGCATATTTATTGATGGATCCAACACTAAAATGTTGCATTTTCGTAATCCAAAACTTGAGTCCATATAGAATTTTACTATTTGAGAATCAATTTGTTTGAAAGACCTCTATTGAGGTCCATCAAAACACAAATATATAAGCATATGTACACAAACACACTACAACTCTATTAACATTTGGTTTTACTTATATGCCCAAAGTATTTTTAATATCATCAAAGAGTTGATAAATTCTAAAAATGTAATGGCAAATTTGGGAGGTAGACCAAATCAATATTATTCCACTAATTGACAAGGTGTTAGGATCAAATTCTATGAACCATAGTGTTACACAGTAATTTGTCATCGTTGGTCACCGTCCTTGTTACCCCTGCTTTCACACACTGGAGGACACATTCATGGACCTGTGACCAGTGACACAACTTAAAAACACTTGCATTGGATTCTCCTAAGTATGAACTTCA